>QRFJ01003719.1:0-170884 GCA_006176705.1 Cocos nucifera | reverse complement strand
CAGATCGAAGAGTTTTAATACTCTTTTTAATTTATTTTTTTATATTATTTTGAAATAGTTTGAATATTTCAAACAACTCCGACTTATGCTTCATTAAATAGACGTACCCATATCTCAATAGATCGTCTGTAAAGGTTATGAAGTAGAAATATCCATCTTTGATACTTGAGTTCATGGGTCCACATACATCTGAACGCACTAGACTCAAGAATTTAGTGGCTTGTTCACCTTTTTCAGTAAAAGATGACTTAGTCATCTTACCAAGAAGACATGACTCACAGATCAGAAGTGATTCATAATCTCAAAAATTTCTTCTTGAGCTAACATGTTTATTCTGTTCTTATTAATATGATCCAGCCTCCAGTGCCAAAGGTAGACTTCAGACACATCACTAATTCTAGGATGTTTATCGGAGGATTGAACCATGTTAATAGGCATAGTTAATAAATAAATATTATTATTCAATTATCCAATAAAAATTATAACATCATTCAAATTGATATTATAAATTTTTTTTTATTGATATTTCAAAACTATTCTTGGCCAAAAGGCCTACAAAAATAACATTCATAAGAAAGTTGGATAAAAAATATATTCATTAAGAATAACTTTATTTGAATTGATTATAAAGTTAATGATTTCTAAAGCTAGAATTGAAACTTGTCTTCCATCTTCAATATTCAGGAACCTCTCGCTTTGATCAAATCTCCTGCTGACCTGCATAGAATTATAAATATGATAAGGGCTTCCAGTATCTAATACCTAGGCAATAGAATCAAATAAGAAAAAATTATAAGGTATTATTATATAATAATCTTGCCCAACAATCAGTTGCTTCTTCCTTGGCCTATTCGGGTCCAAGGAGGTAATGTACAGAGGACAGTTTCTCTTTCAGTACCCCTATTTCTTGCAGAAGAAGCACTTCGCCTGACTCTAGTTGGGCTTGCGCTTCTTAGTCTGATCCTGTGCAGTCATCCCAACATGTGGCTATACCTTCTTATTTTTCTTCTTCTTGTTCTTCTTCCCTTTCTCGAAAGGTCGACGACCAGATGAAGACCCTCCCACTGCATTCATCATTTTCTTGTAGAGTTGGTGATCCTTCACAAAGTTCTGCAGCAACCCCAACAAGCCGTGGTAGTTGACTATAGGCTTTGTTATTCTAAAATGAGTTAGAAAAGGAAGGAAGGACTTAGGCAAGGAATTAAGGATAGTATCTTTACCGAGCTACTCGTGCAGGAAAAGCCTAGCTTGCTAAGGCGCTTAATCATCTCGATCATGTGCAATACATGATCGATGACTGAAGGTCCATCCCTCATTCGAGCATTGAAAATGGCATAACTTATTTTGTGCCTTTCAACATCGTCAGGCATGCCAAATGAGTCATTCAACATTTGAAGCATCTCCTATGACTGGGCATTTTCAAACCTGTGGCTGAACTCGTTGTTCATTACCGCTAGCATTATGCACCGAATGGTGGTGCGGTCGTTAAGCCACTTCTAGTAAGTATCTCGTACCGCTCCTAAAGCTGGCTCCTTAGGTGCTAGATCCATTACTATATAAAGAATCCGCTCATACTCCAGGATGATTTTCAACTTACGATATCAGTTATCAAAGTTGTATCCCATTAATTTGTTATTGTTTAACAATGATCGAAGCAACAGGTTAGTGGTCATTTCTGCACGAAAAAGAAAAGTAAACCTAATTAGTATATGAATCAATTATCCTAAAGACTTGAACTTTAGTCTAAAGGTTCTCCCACTATTTTATATGAATTGATAGCCTCTACCTCCAATTCGAGAAATTACTTTAATTTCTTAGTGGGTACTAGAATCCACATAGACTACATACAAACTCAACTTTGGTTGGTCAATCCATGTGCATCTATGAGTAGATTTAAAATCAATTATTTCTCTAAATAACTTTTAGTAATATTGATTTTGCCCTGGAGACCTAATCAATAGGCTTTAGCCTCTACTAAAAAAGTCCAATTAGGTCCAACCATTAACATGACCATATTTGATTTTATTTAACCAATAAATGATCAAGTCCAATTTTGATCGGCCAACCTAACAACCATCAGAAAGATTTAACTAAATTATCACTTGGTGAATGATAATTTCATTAATCAATAATCACCAGGCCTTTGGGCCTTCAATGATCATTATACTAGTGAACCCATTATCACTCAACTTAATGAGAGGCTATGATTTAGTTATCTATATAACTATTTTATTTTTAAGAATCTAATAATTTTAGAAGATTTAATTAACATATTTTAAGAAGAGGGAGAAATACAACGAGCCAATTTTGATCCTCTCACTGACTTCACAAAGTTAGATTAAAAAAAGATCTAATCTAAGTTGGCATTAGGAGCACCTAAATCAGTCAGACTGATTTACCTAATTGACATGGGTGAGACCAAATCATCAAGTGATCTAATCAAAATCTAATTCATCAGGATGGCTAGGTAAGTGAGATAAGTGGAAGTGATATGCCATTAACTCGTCAAAGATCAAATCAATGCGAATAACTCCCAATTAAAAACCACTAATCAAACTGCCAAACTTACCTTAGATACTATCCGATTAATTAGTTTCAATTTGATCAACCTAATAATTATGGGTTCGATCACGTAGCCACGAATGAAGTCTATTTGGTCCTCATTAAAGGCATGGACTTGACCAACTACAACTATTATAATTGATTCTATAGAATCCTTGATTTAATCTAAATTAATATTTAATTAGATTTGATCAATTATTCTAAATTAGTCTATTCTTTAACTAACCTTAAGTCTAACCCAATTAATGGATCTAATTCAACTAACCTAATAACCCATATTTTATGATTGATGACTTAGAGTCTTAATTCATAATTCTAGATATTAAATTATTATACTTAATTTTAATTAAGTTTATAGGCTGAGGATTAGGATTTGGCATTTCAAAATATTTTTTAAAATTTTGAAAGGTTCTTTATAACTTAGTATTGTTCACCAATTGAGTCGACTCACTTTAAAATTAAATCAGCTCAATTCACAAATAATATTAGTTATAGGGTTTAATCTAAAACTATATACACTACATAATACTAATTCATGAATTAAACTTTAGATCCTATTTAAACATGTATTCATAATCAAAAATTAGATTAAAATTTTATTTAATTAGATCATAAAAATATTAGATCAGATCTAAAATTTTATGATTAATAATTTAGATCAGTAACATACCAGGACAACCTTTTTACTGTAGGGAATAAACCCTACAGCAGGACAACCTTCAGTCCATAAGATCTTGATTTTAATTTTTAGATCTAATTAATTAGATTATTATATTAATATTTAGATTAAATCTAAATTATCAATCTAAATATGCAAGCATATTATGTTTAGCGAACCTTGCTCTGATACCATTTGAAAGGATGTAGTGTAGGTTTGTAGTGTTACTTTCAAAATTTTTTTTCAAAAATAGCAAAGATGCAGTGGAAGAAGTAATTAATCTAATTAATTATCTATTTATCATATCAAAATATTAAATCTTACACTAAGGATCTAAACATAATATGCATGCATTCATATAGATCTAAAAATAAAATTATGCAACAAACTATTTACTATATCTATGTTTTCAGAACATAATATCTTTTTATGGGTAGCTGATCACCATAATCTGAATCCATTAGATAATGCTTTAGTATTGCATTGGAGCCACACATATGTCTGGCCTCTACGGTTGGTCCACACGGAGCTCCTGGCCCCGATTAGCCCCACTAGAGTGCTAGCTCCTCGACTGGGCCTTCGATGGCTGATCATGATCGATCATTCATTTTCTAATTTTTTAGATGGTTTAAAAAATTAGAACTAATTTTTTGGATGATGAGATGGTGTACAAAGTTTGGTGGCGATCTGATGCTCACAGCACTCGATCTCTCTACCTGAACCTAGATTCCCAAATCTTAGGTTTCACTTGGCCCAAAAATTTTGATGCACTGAAAATCCTCTCACGCCCTCTTTATGTGGAGTTTTTTCATGAAATAAGTTTTTATAGAAAGATGACTTTCAAATCTATAAACTCTATTTAGATCATATCTAAAAATTGAGTGTCCTTAGATATGACAATTAGAAGAGAATAGAGGCATGAAGGATAAATAAAGTGCTGTAGGACCCTGCTCACTTTCACTCCAGGATTTTTTTTGCCCAAAACCAATGCCCAATCACTTTCAAATTTTTACCACAGAATGGTAACCCTCTGGCTTCGTGCATAAAAATCTTCATAATTTATTGCATGAAAAATAAGTGAAAATGCCGTGTGGAGTGGATAGGTTAAGATTGGTTGAACTAGTTTCAACCAACTTCTAGTATTTGAATTTAAATGCAAGCCTATCCAATTCCAACATCCATATCACTTATTTCACACATAGAAGGACTTTCTTTCTACTTGCATGCCCATTTTTCAAAAAAAAATGGTGACCAAAAAAAGAGAAGGGTGTGGAGATAAAGATAAAAGGGAGAGGGAGGTTTCAACCAAACAAACCTCTTTGAATTGAAAATTCAAAAAAGTTTGAAATGGTCCAACACTTGACTAGGTCAAAGAGAGAAAGAAAGGGGGGCATAAATTTTTTATCTTCATGAGAGAAACTTATGTTAAAAAAATAAAGATGGGCGTGGGCAAGGTAGAAAAGTTAAACATGAGGTGGCGCATGGGGAGGTTTGAATTCAAACAAGATTTGAATTAGTCCAAATTGGTTTCAACCAAACCCAATTAATTTAAAACCAATTAGACCGAATTAAATCTAACTAAATCAAGCTTAATCTAATCTATTTAATTCTTAATCAAACTAGAAATTAATTTGATCCAGTCTCTAATCAAATTAGGATCAAATCTCCTATAGCAATTTAATCAATTCATGACGTAATTGGGTCAAACCTAATCGAATCCAATTCTATTAAACTTGATCAAATCTTATTCACTCAATCAAATTAAGCTAATCAAGAATTAAATTGCTAATTAATCCTTCAATAAACATAGAGTCTCAATCGGATGGAAGTCTGGGCAACAGAGTTCCATCACTATAAAACTCTCAAAGAGTCCCAATCTAATGGGACTCTTGAACCTAGTATCCCAAACGAATGATACTCATGATCATAGAATTTCAGATCAATGGGAGTCTTGATTAAAGAGTCTCAGATGAGTGGGACTCAGAGTCCCAGTCCATTAGAATTCTAGATCAGCCATTAGATCAGGTAGTAACTCCTATTATGTGTGACCCCATAAGTTCAAATCCTAAGTTGGTAGCACAGAAACTAATTTTTTATACTAATTGATGTGACCATCTAGTAATAATACCTGACATTCGGATAGATCGAATTTATCACAACACAACATCGATGAACCTGTGGAATATGATTACCGTATAATTCATCCCCATGATCTCTATATAATAGATGACTTAGGGTTAGACTGTCAATCCTAGTAAATACGTCAATGTTGTATCTCAAAACAATTAGTTCCATGACTCCTCACTAAGACTATCCTGGCCAAGACTTTGCTAAATTAAAATATAATTGAACACAGCTCCTAAAATTAGGAGTGGTCAATTCCATCTTGATACACGCACTAACTCCTCAAGTACTTGACTACGTCCAGAAATCTTCTGTCATTGAATTAAAAATTTAGGTAGTCCGGCACTAAAGCACAATGAGTTGCTTGAAAGTTACCATGGTGATCTCAGGTTAGAGGAACACTAATACCCATATTCCATCGGAGCTAATCTTGATAGAAAAAAAGCTTCAAAGTTGGTCACGTTTAGTGTAGATGTACTCATACATCTCACTTGCATGCCATACCAGTGTCTCAATACTTCTTGGTTATGAGAACAACCAATCTATATAGCACACAATGATCTGTAATCGATAAATGTTATTGTCCTAAGTAACAACGTATCTTTTGATCGTAAATAATTTAAGAACTAAATGATAAATCTTTCTTTGTCGAATCTAGATAGTCCTAAGAACTTTATCACAACATAGGAGTTCATTAGAAGACAACAAAATTTATGATGAAAAAATATCAAAATAATTTTTATTAATTTATAATTCATATACAATTATAAATGTATAGTCCAACCATCAACAGGCTGATAATTAGCTTTGGAACATATTTCCAACAGTAATAACCTGTATTGGCCCGTAATATGTTTCTTGGTTAGCATTATCCTATATCAGCACATACTATTTTTCTTGAATTGAGTCTATACACTAGCATATATAACCCCTGAGATGTATCGAATGTGATGTAATAGAAATTTAAAGTCCTTTCTTACCCTCTCTATTTCTCTTGTTTTCACTTCTTCCATAAGTCTTTTAATGAGAAGATATTTGCTCTAGTTGCTCATCTCTTTTATTAGGAGTTTAGTGGCCATTGCCGCAATGCATAGATGCAATTATTTTAGATGGATGTCAAAAATGTCTTTCTCTATGAAGATCTTTAAGAAAAGGTTTACATGCAACCTTCTCTTAATTATAATCATCCACCTCAAAAAGTCTTTAAACTTTTGGCCTAAAGCAAGCACCTCTAGCTTGGTTTACCAAGTTTAGTACCACTATTGGAAATTTTGGATTCTCCTAAATCCAACCCTTATCACTCAACCCTATTTATTTGCAAGTTTCTTTCTTACTATATATTGATAATATGATAATCTCTTGTGATGATAATACAGGTGTTTCATAGTTTAAGCACTTTCTTAATCAACACTTTGAGATAAAGGGTCTTGGATATCTTAGTTATTTCTGGAGCCTTGAAGTCTCTTTTACTCCTGATAGATATCATCTCTCTTAGGATAAATCTGCTTCAAATCTTCTCTCCCATGCCGATATCATTGATTCTAAACTATCTACGCCTTCTGAACATCATGTGCAACTCACTCTATTAAAAGATACTTCACTTAAGGATCACAGACTTCACCATTAGCTAGTTGGAAGTTTAGTCTATCACACTATTACATGCCCTCGTATCGATCGCCTATGTTATTCATTTAGTCAGTTAGTTTATATTGGCTCCCTGCTCTATTCATTTTTATTGCAATTATTTGTATACTATGCTATATTAAGGGTATATTATTTCATGGTCTTCATTTTTCAACACACTCTTCTCTTGAGTTATGTGCCTACTTAGATGCTAATTGGGCAAGTGATCCAACTGATTGGTGATCAACTATTGGTTATTGTTTCTTTCTCGATGACTCTCTTATTTTTTAGTACAATAAAAAATTAAACTATTACTGCTACATCTAGTATAGAGGCTGAATATCATGCCATTGCTGATGACACTTTCAAACTCTTACTTGATGGTTGCTAGAAGAAATGGATGTTAGTCACTACTCTACAACTGTTGTCCATTGTGATAACTAGAATGCTATTCAAATTGCTTACAATGGTGTGTTTCATGAGTGTACCAATCATATTGAGAATGATCGTCACTTTATATGCCAACATATTGTTCGAGGCATAGCTCACTTAATCTCTATTATCTCCTTTGATTAGACTATGGATATCTTCGCTAAAACCCATTTTCTAGCCGCTTACATGCCTTGGTTTCCAAACTCAGTTTGGCACCTACATTACCACCTCGAGTTTTAGGAGGCATGTTAGCAAATTTTAGGAATCACATAACAATTCATATCAGCCCATATTTTTTTTTTATTAGTGTGACAATGTATCCTATAATATTTTCCCTTGTTTAGTATGATGCTCTATCAGTCCATATTTATTTTTCTTATATAGAGTATGACATTAATATAAATAACCTCTAAAATGTACCACATGTAATAGGATAGAAACACTATAAGAATGTTGACTATTAGCAATGGTATTAGCGACCAAAAACTAAGCTATCACTAATAGTAGTCTTTAACCACCAAAAAAATAACATAAAAATTTAGCCGTCGCTAATACTATTAGCAATGAAAATCTGGCTATTAGCAATGGCAAAAGCTATCAATAATAAATTTAAAATTTTAAAAAATAATTATAATTATAATTATAATTAAATTAATTAATTATCGATAGCTATTAGTGATGAAAATATTTTTCATCATTAATAATTTAAAAAAAAATTATTTTAAAAATTTTGAAAAAAAATTTAATAAGGATATTAGTGATGGCTATTAGTTTTTAGCAATAAAAATTACTGTTGCTAATGATTTATCGATGGCATTAGTGATGGCCACCACTGCTGTCACTAATAGTCCACCAAAAATACCCCTTGTCTATGGTGGAAAAAATATTTCCTTGCTTCATCCCTTCCCTTACTGCAATTCTCCTCTTGCTAGCATCTCCTCCTTCCCGACATTTTCCCCCCTCGCCAGCACCTCCTTTCGAGTAGTTCCCTCCCTCCCAGTGCCTCCTTCCCAGCGGTTCCCCCCTCCTCACACTCCAGCATCTCACGACCTTGAGCCCATACTTTGGCCATGCTCATGGCCACCCCGACCTCGCCTGCTCGATCCTGTAGCCCCTGCCTCGCTGCCCCCAGCTCATGGCCTTGACTTTGTAGCCCCTATCCTGTTGGTTCGACCTCATGGCCCTGACATACGCCACCTTCTCACAGCCCCATTCTTGCACCCTTGTTTTTGCAACCACATCCCTGAGCCACCGCTCTAACCCTCGGCCCCTACACTACCACCCCCAGCCTATGGCCTCAACCTTACGGCCCCTGCCCCATCAGCCTGACCCTACAGCCCCATCCCTATGCCCTCATCTTCATGACCGCATCCCCAAGCTGATGTCCCATCCCTAAGCTGTCCCCTCATGCCTCAATCTCTATGTGCTAGCTTGCGTCTTCTCATGCCTTAATTTTTGCACGCCAGTCTGCACCTCAATGCTGCATGGCAGCCTACCTTTTATTGTGAATATTAGCGACAACTAATGCCATCCCTAAAAGTTAATTTTTTTTACTTAAACTATATTAATTAAGTATAATTAGATATTAAAAATTAATTAATTAAATATTAATTTAATTATTTAATTAATTAATTAATTAGAAGCATGAAACTTGGGTCTCGACATGTAGATAGCTCAGACTAAGGGAACGTGCTATGCAGCATTGCAAACATAGGGCTAGAGCATGCTCTGTGTGCTCAAGCCTCAAGTCCTAACTGGTGTCTAAGATATCTAGCCCTTGTACACCTTGCACACTTAGGCTGAGGGAAGATGTCAGTCAGCATTGCGAACATGGAGCCAGGGTGTGCCCTATACGCTTAGGCCTCAGATTCCAACTGGTGTCCAAGGCATCTAGTCGTTATGCACCTTGCGTGCTCAAGCTAATGGTGTTAATTTTTAAAAAAATTATATTGTATGGAGTCATAGACCTATCTTTTAATTAATATACATATACTACTGTATCCATACATTTATATATTTTTATGTGGAAAGAAGAATTATATACATTGGTCAATTGATTTTTTAGTATGGATAGTTTGGAAAATACAAGTAATTCTTCAGATCATTATAGTAATCAAATAGTATGTTGAGGATTCAAAAAAAATTTTGGATAGTATTTCTCTTTAATTCTCATTACACATCTTTAGCCATATGGGGAGAACTAAGAAAAAATACTATCAAAATTTTTTTCGATCTCTATTGCGTATCATTTGATTACTATAATTGATCTATAGAATTAATGCATTTCCTGAATGGGATAGAATCTTCTATACCTATTAGTTGATGATAGGATGAATTTACTATGTAAGCTATTTTAAATGATAAAATAATTAATTACCAGTTGCCTTATATTTATGTATATGAAGAATTGTTAGATAGTATGCCATGGAATATAGTTAGATGGACCATCGAGTAGTTGACATGGTGATTTTTACTAAATATAGGAATGGTGTAGAGTACTTCTATGATTTTGCTTTTAGGAATACAACACTCTTACATTAAGGACGGGCTCATTGCCCTTATAATAGATATAGCAATAGAAAAATATTTGATAGAGATATAATTACTGTCCATTTATATAAGAGTGGATTTATGCCCAACTACAAGCATTAGTACTTGCATGGAGAGATGTGGAAGAAAGTTGCAAAGATTAGAACCAAGCGGGACAGGAACATAGATAGAATAATAGACATGGTTATAGATGTGCCTAGTCCTAAATTTAACTAAAATATGGAGGATAATCCAGAATCTAGTAGCGATGATTTCTACCATATGCTGAAAGATACTGATAATCCACTGTGGCTAGGATGTGAAACACATATTGTATTATCAGCTATGTTGGAGTCATTGAACTTGAATATCGAGTTTAATATAACAGTCAATTATTATGATAGAATGGTAATAATAATAAAAAAAAAATATTACTGAAGGATGAGAAGCTTGTTGGGAGCTTTTATACTTCGAAAAAGATGGTAAAAGAGTTGGGCATGGGATATAAGAAGATAGATGCATGCCATAATGATTGTATACTTTTCTATAAGGATGACCAACTGAAAAGTTCATATGATGTATATAGTGAAAGCCAATTTAAGAAGGATGAAATATTAGAATTTCATCGATTTTCAATAGATGCCGAGTTGAATGCTCCAAGAATTTTCATACATGATGGCCAACATAAGGGGATAGATCCAACTAATTTTGTTTTAAAGGACAATCCCATCCAAGAAGGGAAGAATAGGAAAAAGAAGAACCGAAAGAAGAGTAAAAGGTGGAAGAAGAGGAAGAATAGAAAGAATTAGAAGAAGAATTTGAAGGATATTACACTACAAGAATTTTGAATATTAGCAATAGTATTAGTGACAAAAAAATTTCATCACTAATAATACCTTTTAGCTACCACAAAACCAACCAAAAATACCGTGATCGTTAATACTACTAGTGATGGTAATTTAATTATTAGCTATGGTGAAAGCCATTGCTAAAAGCATAATTTTTTAATATTTAAATATCAAAAAATTATTAGTGATGGTGAATTTGATTTATTAGCAATGAAAATCTTGCTGTCACTAATAATAACCTATTAGTGATGGCTGTTTAATTATTAGCAATGACAAAGACCATCGTTAAAATTATTTTAATTTTTTAAATTTTTAATATTTAAATATAAAATAATTATTAGTGATGGTAAATTTTGTTTATTAGTGACGAAAATCCTGCCATCGCTAATAATATTTTAAAAAATTATTAATAATAAATTAAAAAAATAATTTTATTTAAAAATATTATTAGCAATAGAATTAGTGATGATGCTACTTTTCTATCGCTAATAAACCATAATACAGCTCGAGTCTAATTCAAATTTAATTCAAATTCGATTTAAATCCAATTCAAAATTCTATCAAATCTAATTTAAATAGACTTTCAATCCAAGTCCTATTTGAATTATAAAATTTAATTAATATTAAATTAAATTAAAATTAATTAAATTAAATATAATTTAAATTAATTAAAAAAATAATTTTTAATTTAGATTCAATTCGAATCTAATTTGAATCTGATTTGAATCTAATCCAAAATCCTATCAATCCTAATTCAATTAAACTTTGAATATAAGTCCTACTTAGATCGTAAAATCTAATTATTTTTAAATTAAGTCAAATCTAATTAAATTTAATCTGATTTAAATCAATTAGAAAAAATGAATTTCAATTTGGGTTTAATTCAAATCTAATTCAAATTCAATTTGAAATCCTGTCAAACCTAATTCAATTAGACTTTGAATCTAAGTTTCAATTAGATTATAAAATTTAATTATCCTTAAATTAAATTAAACCTAATTTAATTTAATTTAAATTAAATTAATTAAAAAAAATAATTTAGGTTCAATTCAAATCCAATTCGAAATCCTATTAAACCTAATTCAATTAGGCTTTCAGTCCAAGTTCTACATGAATTATAAAATTTAATTAATCTTAAATTAAGTCAAGATTAACTAATTTTAATTTAATTTAAATTAATTAATAAAAAATAATTTTTAGTTTGATTTCAATTCAAATTCACTTCAAACCTGATTCGAATTCAATTCAAAAATCTATCGATCCTAATTCAATTGGACTTTAAATCTAAGTCCTACTTGGATAATAAAATTTAATTATCTCTAAATTAAGTCAAGCCTAATTAAATTTAATCTAATTTAAAAAAATAATTTTAATTTAGATTTAATTCAAATCTAATTCAAAATCTTGTCAAACCTAATTCAACTAGACTTTGAATTTAAGTTTTAATTAGATTGTAAAATCTAATTATCCTTAAATTAAGTCAAATCTACTTAATTTTAATTTAATTTAAATTAATTAAAAGAAAATAGTTATCAATTTAGGTTTGATTCAAATCTAATTTAAATTCGACAGTAATCTAATTCAAAATCTTATCAAACCTAATTCAATTAGACTTTAAATCTGAGTCCTACATCGAATATTAAAATTTAGTTAGCCTCAAATTAAGTTAAATATAATTAAATTAAATCTAATTTAAATTAATTAAAACTTGATCCATAAATTAATTATGTCTAAAAATTTAATAAAATTTAATATTAATTTTTAACCATCCAAAAAATAATCTAGGAAAAAAAATAATATTAAAATATAATTTAAAAAATTATGATTATTAGCAATGACTTTAGTGATGGAGTTCTTTTCCTAGCTAATAATTTTATAAAATATTAATTTATTTTTTAAAAAATTAATATTAAATTTTAATATTTTAAAATATTAATAATATTAGCGATGGAAATTATCATTGCTAATACTTTGGTATGAAAAGTATAGTTTTGTTGATCATATTACTAATGGTGAACTTTTCATCGATAATAGTCCGCTCAAAGTATAACTTTCTCAACCCCATTGGAGGAAAAAAATTTATACCAGGGGGGAAAAATTTTGCGCATTTCTTGCTCCCATGCATCTTTTCTAGCATTCCCTGCTCCACGTGCATTCTCCTTCCTGATGTCCTGACCCTACCAGTACCTCCTACACTATGGCCCCAAGACCGCCACCCCAACCCCTGCTCGCATGAGCCCGCCGCCTTGACCACTACTCACCCAAGCCTGTCGGTGCTCCTATGCGGCCACCTCAAGCCCACCACCTTGATCGGCCCCACCTCACCCATGGCTACTCTAACCTCGTCACCCTCGCCTCACCTGCAGCCACCCTGACCTCATCGGTGCCTCTTGCGCCATGGTCCTAAGCCCGCCACCCTGGCCCTACTTGTCCCATGGCCATCCCTATCCCATCAGCACCTTCTATGCCACGGCCTCAAAGCTTGCCACCCCCGCCTAGATGGCCTCCTCATGGCCTCATCCCTACAAGCTTGACTATGCGGCCCCTACCCCATTGCCCCCAATCCGTGACCCCGATCCTGTTGTCCCGTCCCTATCATTATGAGTATTAGTGACGGCATTAGTGATGGCTAATATTTTTTAGTATTAGTGACGATATTAGCAATGACTAGTGCTATCACTAAAATAAAATTAAATAATAATTTAATTAATTAGTTAGATAATTAATTAATTAGATACACGAGACTTGGATCCTGGCATGCAAAGTGCTCGGATCAAGGGAAGGTGCCGAGTAGAATTGCAAATATGGGGTTGGGGCATGCCTTGCGACTGATAAGTGGTAAAAATATACTAATAAAAATATTAAATTATAAAATAAATTAATTTATTTTTTTAAAAATTAATATTTTTATTAATTTTATGTAGGAAAGAAGGTTACCAATATGAAGATATTATTTTTTTGGTTTAGATGAAATAAATTTCAAGCAAAACAAACTTCAAATGAGTCCGAAATTGAATCTCAAAAGAAATAAAAAAAAAAGTCAGTTTAGTTCAAATCGGTTCAGAAAAACTGGCTCAGCAGACCGCCCAGCCCAACCATGCTCAGACCGACCACTGATGCCATACTTACGCCGAGCTGACGTTAGCATTTTTCGTGGCACATGGTGGACCACTATAGAGGGCATTTTGGGGATTTCATAGGGAGAAGTGCGCTCCGATTGATTGAAGAAAGCGGTGGTCCATGCAACACCGGGCTCATGCATGGTCTATAGAGAGCAATCTAGAAATTCTACATGATCCGATGGATTTTTTTCACTAGGATTTGATCGAATGGTTGAAATTTGTGCGCTAACGAACGACGGATGCAGCTCCCGATCGAGATCCAACGGTGGAGATGCGTTATCGATTTTAACTAGGAATCTGAAGGCTCCTATAAGTGATCCAACGGTCCAAATTTAATCATCAAGAAGATCTGACGGCTGAGGTTAATTCGGACTTATGTTAAAAAGAAGGCCAAAATTTTTAAGCGATTTTTGATCCATTGGATGCTGATATGAAGGCCAAAATTTTCTAGGGTTTTAATTTGACTTATGTTAAGAGTTTTAACCCAATTTGATTAGGATTTCTTCCAAAAATCCACCTCTTAGCCTATAAAAGGGGACTACCTGCTGTTGCTGAAAGGAGAGGCAGAGAGAAAAAAAATACAGAGGGTTATGGGGAGAGAGTTTTAAGAGAGAACCTGGGAATAGAGGAGAAAAGAAAGAGTTCAGAGAGAGTTTAGGAAGAGAGAGTTTTAAGGGAGAAAGAAGAGAAAGGGCTTTTATTTTTTTTCTTTTCTTCTTCTTTTCTTCTTCCGACAATCAGGATATCGATCAAGGAGCTTCTCTTCTTCTTCATCAAGTTTTCCACATCAAGAGCAACGGATAACCAATTTCAGCAATCAAACAGTCTAATTTTTTTATATTTTTTATTTTATTTATTATTTTTGAACTTGTTATCATGAACTAAATTTTTTTTACTAAGGCTAAGGTGTAGCCACTCTTTTGATGTAATATTCAGTATAAATTATTTTTAATTTTAATTTCATTCATGAAGAGTATATAAATCTGATCTTAATACTTTTAGATTACAGGCCATCTTCTAATTGATCTGATGAATTAGATGATATGGACCAAGTACATCTACGTTATTACTTCTTGATTATATATCTTGTATTATGAACAAATTAGAATTCATATGCATGTGGGAATTTTAGTGCGCTTTGGACGCAGCATATTTTAATTAGAGGGTTTCACAAAATTTAATGCATTAATATTTATTTAAATTATACCTGGACCAAAGGATAATTAATAAATATTGATAGTTTTGCTATACCTGGATCAAAGGATAGTGAATAAACTAGAAGACCCCATCGTCACATGAAATAAAATTAATCTAATAATCTGAATATTGTATTGACTGAGTTGGTGAACCGATTGCCTTAGTAATCCATTGCTCTTAAGTTTAAAATCCTAATAATTACACTCTCTCTATTTTCTTAAAATTTTTAATTATTTTTTTATTTTATTCTTTAATTTCTTATTCTCATAAATCGATCTTCTAAATAAAATATAGGAAAGAGCTTTTTAGTACTTATTTTTCAATCCTCTAGGGATGATACTCTACTCATTTACTTTATTACTTGATCGATTGGTGCACTTGTCATAGCTATAGATTAGCATGCATTAAGTTTTTCGCATCATTGCCGAAGATTATGTCTAAAATAATATTAAAATTTTGATTTAGTTTTACTTTAGAATTTTATTTTTAATTTTTATTCTTACTTTATTTTTAAAATTTTGTTCAATGCATGATATGTACTAGACATGGTAACTTACTACCTTTAGATCTAGAAATTGAAATGACCATCAGAAGACTACAACAAAAAAGAAACATGGCAGCTGAAGATCCTAGCGACATCAATCTAGGATTGGATATGGCGACCGAGGAATAGCATGAAGCTATTTGATCAGTACATCATCCATTAAATAATTATATCACACCATTTGTAGCGATGCAGCTTCGAGCATCATGAGACCATCTGTACGAGCAAACAACTTCAAAATAAAACTGACAATGATCCAGATGATTCAATCAACTATCCAATTCAATGAACATATGCATGATGATCCGAATGCCCATATTTCTAACTTTCTTGAACTTTGTGATACTTTTAAAATTAATGGGATGTCGAATGATGCTCTTAGATTAAGGTTATTTCCTTTTTCTTTACGGGACAAAGCTAAAAGTTGGCTTTATTCTCTTCCTGTAGGTTCTATCACAACTTGGAATGTCCTAGCCCAAAAATTCTTAGCTAAGTACTTTTCACCTTTCAAGACTGCCAACATGTGCAATGATATCACTTCTTTTATGCAGATAGACATGGAGACACTATATGACGCTTGAAAGCATTTCAAGAAACTGCTGAGGAGGTGTCTACATCATCAACTATTCGTATGGCTTTAGGTACAAACTTTCTATAATGGTTTATCTCCTACTAATTATTCTATGATTGATGCAGCAGTAGGAGGAATCATTAATCAAAAAATGAAGGAAGAAGCTTTTGATCTGATCGATGAGATGGCATCAAATAGCTATCAGTGGTAGATAGAATGCATGATGCCAAAAAGATTAGCAGCTATGCAGGGAGTAGATTGCGTGCCAACCTTACTAGCTGAAATTACAGTCCTTAGAGCCGAAGTCAACAATTTGAAGAGAATAGCTATGCATGTTCAAAGCATCACCTGTGACCTGTGTAGAGGAGGATACGATACGAGCAATTTCCAGATAGGTAATCCTTTTGCTAAAGCAATTGATACAGCTAATTATGTTGATAATTTTTTTAGGCCATAATAAAACAATCCCTACTTCAACACATACAATCAAGGATGGAAGCAGCACCCAAATTTCTCATGGAGCAATCAAAATGCAGCACAACAGCCACCCTCGGGGTTCCAAGTACCTGAAAAAAAGTCCAACAAGGAGGAGCTGATGGTCAAATTTATACAAAACCAAGAAGCAACTATAAAAAATTTGGAAACCAAACTTAGGCAGAACCAAGCAGCAGCAATTCGAAACTTGGAGATGCAAATAGGTCAAATGACTAAGATAATCTTCAAGAAACCTCAGGGATCCTTGCCTAGCAACATGGAGACCAATTCAAGGGAGCAAGTCAATGCTATCACCCTAAGAAGTGGTAAAAAATTAGAAGAGCCACATTAGAAAAAAGAGACTGAAGAGCCAATTACAAATAAGAAATCATCAACTAAAATTCGTTAGTCACCAAAATTACTAGCAGATGGATGGTCTCCAGATATACAGTTTGTCGATCCAAATGTGAAGCCCTACATGCCGCCACTATCATTCCCAGATAGATAAATACAGCATCCAGATAAAAAATTTTCTAACTTTTTTAAAATTTTAAAAAATTTATATATTAATATTCCTTTTGTAGATGCTATCACTCAAATGCCTAGGCATGCCAAGTTTCTCAAAGAAATCCTAATAAATAAGAAAAAGCTGAAGAAGCATGAAGAATAAACTTGAATGAAGAATGCTCAACAATACTTCAAAATAAATTATCATAGAAGCTAAAAGATCCAGGAAGTTTTATCATCTCTTGTAGTATTGGTGACTATAGTTTTGATAAAGTTTTATGTGATCTAGGAGCAAGTATTAATCTCATGCCTTTTTCTATTTTCAGGAAGCTTGGTCTAGGAGAATCGAAGTTTACCACTATTACTCTTCAATTAGCCAACAGATCCATCAAATATTCAAGAGGTATAGTGGAGGATGTCTTGGTAAAGGTAAACAAGTTTATTTTTTCTATTGATTTTATTATTCTTGATATGGAAGAAGATTATGATGTACCCCTTATCTTAGGGAGATCCTTTTTAGCTACTGAAAAGTTTTAATAGATGTTCAACAAGAAAAATTAATTCTTAGAATCCAAGATGAATAAGTTACTTTTAATATTTTTAAAGATACTAAACATCCTGATGATAATCAAACTTATTTTCTAATTGATATTATTAATAATTTATTATATAAAAATTCTGTAGAAAATAGATTTGAAAGTATGAAAGCTAGCAATGTCCAATTAAAAGAGGGCTCGACCAAACATGAAAGTATTCCAATTGAAGTGGCACCGGATTAATTCAACTCAGAACTCAAAGAAAGTCAAACTGAAGACTATAAATCAGATCTACTAGATAGGTCATTTCTTTTTTTTTTTAGTTTTAATCATTTTTTTTTTATTTTTTTATAATTTATTATTATTCTTTTACTGCTTTGGTACGTATTTTCAATTTTGTAAAGAAAAATTAATGAGAGCTCAAGCCAAACTTTAAAGCTTCAAAGAATTAGACTAAACCAAATCAGGTATATTCCTTCATGTTCTTTATTGCACTCTTTATTTTTCTTCCCCTTTAAGATAATGAAGAATAAGTTAGGAGGTTAAAAAAAATTATTATTATTTGAGCAAGATAGACTGGATAAGTGATAAAAAATAAAAGTATCTACTAATGAATGTAACGAGTTAAAGAAGTAGATTAGTTGGTCAGACTTTTAGCAGCCTACTTAGGTCATCTAAAGACTATTAGCACTTCTAATTGCACATGCACACTAACAAGGCAAAGTAGGTATTGATTATAAGGCCAACTGAGGATTCAATTATCACTGAAAATTGATAATTAATGTACATTCTAATCAAAGAAACTTGAATTTAAAGAAAGAGCTACCTACCTAAAAATAAAGTGCAAAAGATAGAGTATATGTGGATTGTCCAAAGCCTAGTAACTGGATCTCTACACCTAGGTCAAGTGTGCAATTCATGTAAAATGATGGAGAGAAGGATAGGATGCTCAGCACATCAAAAAAAAAAAAGCAGTGTGAAAGCTACTTTAATTCATGAGTATAAAATTGGGAATGTATAGAAAATTGATCAAAATAGGTGATAAGAGAGGATACTTTTATCCTTTAATTTAATACTGAAATGCTAAAGTTAGTCATCATGAACATAAGTGCTGTAAATCTTTAATGTACTCTAAGAAAGTTTTTAATTATATTGACTGCAAATTTGCTTCTAAAGCTCAATGCTTAGTTAGCAGTATTTTCTAAACTTTTTGATCTTTAATTCTAGATTTTATCTTTCTGATGGATAATCTTATTAAAACATGGTATTAAATAAAATATTGCTAAGGGACTAGCAATGACTAAGTTGAGGGATGTGATAAGTGGTAAAAATATACTAATAAAAATATTAAATTATAAAATAAATTAATTTATTTTTTAAAAATTAATATTTTTATTAATTTTATGTAGGAAAAAAGATCATCAATATGAAGATCTTATTTTTTTGGTTTAGATGAAATAAATTTCAAGCAAAACGAACTTCAAATGAGCCCGAAATTAAATTTCAAAGGAAATAAAAGAAAAAAGTCGGTCTGGTTCAAACCAGTTTAGAAAAATTGGTTCAGCAGATCGCCCAGCCCAACCATGCTCAGACCGACCGCTGACGCCATGCTTATGTTGAGCTAACGTCAGTATTTTTTGTGGTGCATGGTGGACCACTATAGAGTGCATTCTAAGGATTTTACAGGAAGAAGTGCGCTCTAATTGGCTGAAGAAAGCAGCGGTCTATGCAACACCGAGCTTGCGCATGGTCTACAGAGGACAATCTAGGAATTCTACCTAATCCAACGGACATCTTTAACTAGAATTTGATCGATCGACTGAAATTTGTGCGCTGACGAATGGCGGATGCAGCTCACGGTCGAGATCCAACGGTGGAGATGCATTACCGATTTTAACTAGGAATCTAAAGGCTCTTGTAAGCAATCCGACGGTCCAAATTTAATCATCAAGAAGATTCGACGGCTGAGGTTAATTCAGACTTGAAATGGATTTTTTTTAAAAAAAATTTAAGCAATTTTTGATCCATTGGATGCTGATATGAAGGTTAGAATTATCCAGGGTTTTAATTTAACTTATGTTAAGAGTTTTAAACCCAATTTGATTAGGATTTCTTTCAAAAATCCACCTCTTAGCGTATAAAAAGGGGGCTGTCTGTTGTTGCCGAAAGGAGAGGCAGAGAGAAAAATACAGAGGGTTTTGGGGAGAGAGTTTTAAGAGAGAGCCTGGGAACAGGGGAGAAGAGAAAGAGTTCAGAGAGAGTTTAGGAAGAGAGAGTTTTAAGGGAGAAAGAAGAGAAAGGGCTTTTATTTTTTTTCTTTTCTTCTTTTTTTCTTCTGACAATCAGGACATCGATCAAGGAGCTTCTCTTCTTCTTCATCAAGTTTTTTATACCAAGAGCAATGGACAATCAATTTTAGCAATTAAACAGTTTAATTTTTTTATGCTTTTTATTTTATTTGTTATTTTTGAACTTGTTATCATGAACTAATTTTTTTTTTACTAAGGATAAGGTGTAGCCACTCTTTTGATATAATATTCAGTATGATTTATTTTTAATTATAATTTTATTCATGAGGAGTATATAAATCTGATCTTAATACTTTTAGATTACTGGCCATCTTCTAATTGATCTGATGAACATAGATGATATGGACCAAGTACATCTATGTTATTGCTTCTTGATTATATATCTTATATTATGAATTAAATTAGAATTCATATACATGAGAAAATTTTAGTGTACTTTGGATGCAGCATATTTTAATTAGAGGGTTTCACAAAACTTAATGCATTAATATTTATTTAAATTATACCTAGACCAAAGAGTAATTAATAAATATTGATAGTTTTGCTATGCCTGAACCAAAGGATAGTGAGTAAACTAGGAGACTCTACTGTCACATAAAATAAAATTAATCTAATAATCTGAATATTATATTGACTAAGTTGGTGAATCGATTGTCTTAGTAATCCATTGCTTTTAAGTTTAAAATCCTAATAATTACACACTCTCTCTATTTTCTTAAAATTTTTAATTATTTCTTTATTTTATTCTTTAATTTCTTATTCTTATAAATTGATCTTCTAAATAAAGCATAGGAAAGAGCTTTTCAGTACTTATTTTTCAATCCTCTAGGGACGATACTCTACTCATTTACTTTATTACTTGATCGACTGGTGCACTTACCATAGCTATAGATTAGCACGCATTAGTGAGCCTGGGCCTTAAGCCACAACTGGCATCTAAGGCATCTAGCCCTCACATGCCCTATGCGCTTAGGCCGATGGAAGGTGCCGAATAGTATTAATTATGTGTTAATTTTAATAAAATTTATATTGCATAGAATGATAGACCCATTAGTTGATTGATGTACATATTCTAATATATCTGTATATTTATTTATTTTTGTATGGATAGAAAAATTATATATATTGGTTAATTGATTGTCCACTATGGGTAGTTTAAGAAATGCAAGTGATTCTATAGGTTAGTATAGTAATTAAATGGTAAGCTAAGGGTTTGAAAGAAATTTTGGATAGCATTTTCTTTTTATTCTTCTTACATGGGAGAACTAAAAAAAATACTACCAAAATTTTTTTTGACCTCTGTTATATATTGTTTGATTACTGTAATGGACCAATAGAATAAATATATTTTCTAGATGAGATATGATCTATCTTTGTCTATTAGTTGATGATATGATACATTTACTATGTAAGCCATTTTGAATGATAAAATAGTATCTAGCAATTGCCTTATATTTATGTATATGTAGAATTCTTAGATAGTCTACCATGGATTATAGTTGGATGGACTGTCGAGTGGTCGATGAGGAGATTTTTGCTAAATATATAGAGGGTATAGAAGTTGGTTTCTAGTGTAGGATTTCTAGCCCTATTTTTGAAACTTTTTCAAAAATTCATCAATTATAGTGTAATATATAATTAATCTAATTAATTATTAGCTATTGATTATATCAGAAAACCCTACACATAGGACTTAATTATGGTATACATGCTTTGAATTTGAAAACTAAACTGATAGTAGTAAACAATTTACCACTACATTACATGTTTAGAACATGATATCTTGCGTGGATAGTCAATCACCATAATTTGATCATTATTGAAGATGTCTACTCATCATGATGCAGCCACATAGTATGTCTGGTCTCCACGGATTGTCCACATGAGGCTCCTAATCTCGATCGGCTCATCCCAAGTGCTAGCTCGATGTCCGAAAGCTTCGATGGCTGTTGTTGATCGAACTACTTCGATCTTCGTCTATGAACTCTTTAGACACTCCGAATCATCAGTAGATGTGGTAGAGAGGTAGATGACACACTCTTGGAATTTTGGTGTGCTCACGACACTCGAAGCTCACCAACTCTCTTCCCGAACCCTAGCATGAAACCCTAGGGTATGCACTCAAAAAATCCTACACCCACTTTTCTCTCTCTAAATTTTATGATATTTTTTTTGAATTTTCACATAAGGGAGAATGGCTCACACACACTTTCTCTCTCTCAAAAAGTTGTGTGCATGCCCTAAGGAAATCTACTTTTATTTTAGCGCAATACCTAGTCTTCTACGTGCAGGGGAGATAAGAATGGTTAGTTGTCCATTTGAATTCAAACTCATTTTGATTTCAAATGGTAACCAGCCCATCTTTATCCACTAGGGCATGGGAAGACTAGGCGCACTCCTCTCTCTATGTGTGGAGAAAACACATGAGAAAACTTTTCTCATGTAGAAAATGTAGGTGCACAAAATGGACATGGCGTCTGGATAAGAATGGGGTTGGTTTCTTATTTCAAATTTGAATCTCATTCAGACTTGAAACACTAACCACCAATCCTTATCCATTTAGGCATTAAGAAAGAGGGCGTGAGACCCCTTTATGCATGGGAAAAAACTCATGAGAATCTTTCTTGTGAATTTTAAATGGGCGCAGGAAAGGTGAGGTGGCGCAGAAAGAGGACTAGTCAAACTAGTCCAAACTAATTTTACCCAATTGAACCAACCCAAACAAATTTGGCTAGGCTCAATTAGACCAAATTAAATCCAATATAATTAGACTTAATTAAATTCTAATAAAATCAAAAATTGATCAAGCCCAATCATTGATCAAATCAAGGATCAAACCTCCTCGGCGATTAGGTTAGCTCATAACCTAATCGGGTCAAATCCAATTGAATCTAATTCAATTAGACTTGATCCAAAAATTAATACTCAATTAAATTGATTTAATTAGTGATCAAATTATTAAGTAAATCTTTTATAAACATAGAGTCCAAATTCGGTGGGTCACTGGGTAACAAAGTCCATCGATATAAAATCCTAATCGAAGAGTCCCAAATCAGTAGGACTCTTGACCCTAGTGCTCGAAATTAGTGGAACTCATGATCAGAGAGTCCAAACTCTCAATCATAAAGTTTCAGATAGGTAGAACTCAGAGTCCCAGCCCAATAGGACTCTTGGTCGAAGAGTCCTACCCAGTTCGGTGGGACTCTTCACCAGCCATCAGATCAGGTGGGAACCTCCAATGTGTGTGACTCCACAGATTCGAATCTAAGTTGGTAGCACAAGAACTACTTTCTATACTAATCAATATGACCATCTTATAATGATACCCGATATTTCGATAGGTCGAATAGTCATAATTGCAATATTCAAAATCTACATGAATATGGTTACCATATAATTCATCCCTTTGACCTTTACGTATTGAATGACTCCGAGTTAAACTATCAATTCTGAAAAGTATATTCAAATCATGTCTCAAAGCAATTAGTCCTGTGACTCCTCACTAGGACTATTTTTGCCAAGGTCTTTACTAAATTGAAACATAATTGAACACAGCTCTTGAACTAAAATGATCAATTCCATCTTGACTCACACATTGACTCCTCAAGTACTTGACTGTGCCCAAAAATTTTTTAGTATTGAATTAAAAATTCAGGTAGTCCTGCACTAAAGTATAGTGAGTTGCTTGAAAGTCATTATGGTGATCTCAAGTCGGAGGGACACTTATATCCATATTCCATCGGAGCAAATTTGGACAGTAGAAAAGCTCCAGAGTTGATCATATTTAGTATAAATATATCCATACATCTCACTTACATGCCATACTAGTGTCTACACACTCTTTTCTTAAGAGAACAACCAACCTATATAGCATGCAATGATCGATACTCGATAAATATTGTTGTCCTAGGTAACAACGTATCATTTGATTGTGAACAGGTTTAAGGACTAAATGATAAATTCTTCTTTATCGATTCTAAATAGTTCTAAGGATTCACCACAACACAGAAGTTTATTAAAAGATAAAGAAATTTATGATGAAAAATATCAAAATAATTTTTATTTATTTATAATTCATATACAAATATAAAAATCAGCACAACTGTCAATAGGCTAACGATTGACTTTGGGATATCATTTTCAACAATCTTTCACTTGGACTAAAGCCAATTGGTGTAGTATCTAATACTCATCTTTGACTTGAAGTCATCGAATTCTTCACCGCAGTAGCTTTAGTGAATGGGTCAGCCAGGTTCTTCTTTCCATCGATCTTTTGAAGGTCAATGTCATCTCGATCCATGATCTTTCGGATAAGGTGGTAGCGACGTAGAATATGCTTCATCCACTGGTATGCCTTCGATTTCTTCGCCTGAGCATTGGCTTCAGAGCTGTCGCAGTAGAGCAGAACTAGACCATCA
Organism: Cocos nucifera; assembly: GCA_006176705.1. Classification (NCBI taxonomy): domain Eukaryota; kingdom Viridiplantae; phylum Streptophyta; class Magnoliopsida; order Arecales; family Arecaceae; genus Cocos; species Cocos nucifera. The sequence goes on along the minus strand of QRFJ01003719.1, from coordinate 146,430 downwards.
AGGGAGGATGGTACTCCAAGCTTGGTGATGAACTTTCTTAGCCACACCAGTTCTTTGGCAGCATTTGATGCAGTAATATACTCCACCTCGCAAACTGAGTCAGCCACGATGTGCTACTTAAAACTCTTCCAGCAGATAGCTCCACCATTAAGGATAAATACATATCTCGACATACTCTTGCTGTCATCACGATCAGACTGAAAATTGGAGTCTGTAAATCCCATAAGTCTCAAGTCAGACTCACCATAAACAAGCCACTGGTTCTTAGTATTTTTCAAATACTTTAGGATGGTTTTAACAACCTTCCAGTAGTGCTCTTCTGGATCAGATTAGTATCTTCTCGCTACTCCTAGTGAGTATGTCACATCTGATCGCGTACATGTCATGACGTACATAATAGAGCCTACTACCGAAGCATATGAAATTCTACTCATATGCTCTCTCTTTTGAGGTATTGTCGGACAATCCCTCTTCCAGAGAGAAATTCAATCGCCTATCGGTAGATAGCCTTTCTTAAAATTTTCCATGCTGAATCATTTCAACATGGTATTAATGTACATGAACTAGGATAATTCATGCAACCTCTTAGATCTATCTTTATAGATCTTCATGCCTAGGATGTAGGAAGCTTCTCTCAGTCCTTCATGGAGAACTGTAATGATAGTTAGATCTTTATTTCTTATAATGCAGGGACATCATTTATGATTAAGAGAATGTCATCCATATACAATACTAGAAATATAACCATTGGACCATTAGCCCACTTATATATGCCGGGCTCTTCTTCATTTTTAACGAAGCTATATGTCTTGATCGTCCTATCAAAACGTATGTTCCAACTCCGAGACATCTGCTTCAATCTATAAATGGATTTTTGAAGCTTACATATCTTAGACTCATTTGTGAATGTAAATCTTTCAGGTTGTATCATATACACCTCTTCATCCAACTCTCCATTCAGGAAAGCTATTTTCACATCCATCTGCCAGATTTCAAAATCCAGATGGATAGTTATTGCAAGCATGATACGAATGAATTTGAGCATTGCCATAGGAGAAAATATCTCATCATAGTCTATACCATAATGTTGATAATATTTCTTGACAACTAGATGGACTTTATAGGTCTCCACCTTTCCGTCTATGCCTCTTTTTTTCTTAAAGATCTATTTACATCCTATGGATTTTATCCCTTCAGATGGGTCAACCAATGTCCATACATTGTTGACCTTCATATACTCCATTTTGGATTTTATGGTCTTAAGTTATTTCTCAGAGTCAGGTCTCTGCATTGCATCCATATAGATGATTGGATCCTCGTCATTCTCATCGAGTTCGATAGGATTATCATTTCGGACGAAGAAACCATAATATCTATCCGATTGACGTGGTGCTCTATGAGACCACCTTAAGGATGTAGGTTCAATGGGCTTCGAATCTGATTTTATCAAATCTAGTTTAGGTTCAACAATTTGTATCAATTTTTGCACCTGCCAAACTTCCTCAAGTTTGACCTTAGAGGCATTAGTTCCTTCACCAAGAAACTTCTTTTTCAAAAAGATTGTCTTAAGGCTGACAAATACCTTTTACTCATCAGCTAGGTAGAAGTAATATTCTTCGATCTTTTTTGGCTATCCTATAAAATAATACTTATCAGACCTAGGTCTAAGCTTGTCCATTACTAAATATTTGACATAAGTCAGACACCCTAAAAATCCTAAGGTGTGAGAGTATTGGCTTACGTCCTATCCATATCTCATATGGCATTTGGCTACATACTTACTTGAAATCCTATTCAGAATATAACAAGCCGACTCAAGTGCATATGCCCATAAGGAGATTAGTAGACTAGTAAACCCCATCATGGATTGGACCATGTCCAACAAGATCCGATTTCTTCTCTCAGATACACCATTATGCTATGGTGTTCAAGGAGGAGTCCACTGGGAGAGAATTTCATTCTTTTCAAAATATATTAGAAACTCACTAAAAAGGTATTCACCCCATCAATCAGACCGAAGAGTTTTAATACTCTTTTCAGTTTACTTTTCTATCTCATTATATAATAGTTTGAATATTTCAAATGACTCCGACTTATGCTTCATTAAATAGACATACCCATACCTTGATAGGTCGTTTGTAAAGGTTATGAAGTAGAAATATCCATCTCTAGTACTTGAGCTCATGGATCCACATACATCTGAATATACCAGACTCAGGAGTTCACTGGCTCGCTTTTCTTTTTTAGTAAAAGGAGACTTAGTCATCTTACCAAAAAGACAGGACTCATAGGTTGAAAGTGATTCATAATTATCGACTTCAAGAATTTCTTCTTAAGCTAACCTGTTTATTTTGTTCTTGTTAATATGACCTAGCACTGGTAGACTTCAAACACATCACTAGTTCTAGGATGTTTATTAGAAAACTGAACTACATTAACAGGCTATGATAGTAAGTAAATTTCATTATTTAATTATCCAACAAACATTATAACACCATTCAAAATGATATTACAAATATTTTATTTTATCAAAAATTCATAATTGTACATGGTCGAAAGGTCTACAGAAATAACATTCAACAAAAAGCTTGGACAATAATGACATTCATAAAGAATTACATTACAAGAATTGATTACAAGGTTCATGATTCCTAAAGCTAGAACTGAAACTTGTCTTCCATCTTCAACATTCAGGAATCTCTTGCCTTCACCAAATCTCCGACTGACCTACAAATCCTGTATCGAATTACATATATGAAAAGAGCTTTCAGTATCTAATACCTAGGTAGTAATATCATATATCGAGAAGTTGTAAGCTGTTATCATATAATTATCTTGCCCAGCAACTGCTTGCTTCTTTCTTGGCCTGTTTGGATCCAAGGAGGCAATGTATCGAGGACAATTTCTTTTTCAGTGCCTCTATTTCTTGCAAAAGAAGTACTTCACCTGGCTCTGATCGGGCTTGCGCTTCTTGGTCTGACCCTGTGTAGACATCCCAACATATGGCTGCACCTTCTTATTCTTCTTCTTCTTGTTCTTCTTTTCTTTTTTAAAGGATCGACGATCAGAAGAAGATCCTTCCACTATATTCACCGACTCTTTATGGAGCTAGTGATCCTTCTTAAAGCTCTATAGCAATCTCAATAAGCCATGGTAGTTTACTGCAGGCTTTGTCATTTAAAAATAAGTAAGAAAAGGGAGGAAGGACTTGGGCAAAGAATTAAGGATCGCATCCTTACTGAGCTGCTCGTGCAGGGGGAAGTCTAGCTTATTTAGGCATTCAATCATCTTGATCATGTACAATATATAATTGCTGACTGACGTCCCATCCCTCATTCGAGCGTTGAAAATGATATAACTAGTCTTATGCCTCTCAACGTCGTCAGGCGTACCAAATGAGTCATTCAACTTTTTAAGCATCTCCTATGGTTGGGTAGTCTCAAACCTATGGCTAAACTTATCATTTATTGTCACCAACATAATGCACCAAACGGTGGTGCGATCGTTGAGCCACTTCTAGTAAGTATCTCGGGCCGTACCTCTAGCATTTGGAGCTAGCTCCTCAGGTGCAGGATCCATCAAAATATATAAGATCCGCTCATGCTCTAGGATAATTTTTAACTTTCGATACCAACTATCAAAGTTAGATCTCATAAGTTTGTCATTGTCTAACAATAACCGGAATGACATGGTAGTGGCCATTTTTGCACAAAAAAAACCAAACCTAATTAGTAGATGAATTATTTATCCTAAAGACTTGGACTTTAGTCCAAAGGTTCTTCCATTATTTTATACGAACTGGTAGCCTCCACCTCCAATTTGAGAAATTACTTTAATTTTTAGTAATCAATTATTTTTCTAAATAATTTTTAGTAATATAATTTTGCCCCAGAACCTAATCAGCATATTTTGGCCTCTACTAAAAAGATCCAATTAGGTCCAACCATTAACATGATCGCATTTGGTGCATCTAACCAATAAATGATCAGATGCGACTTTGGCCGATCAACCTGACAACCATTAGAAAGAGACAACCAAACCATCATTTTATGAATGATAATTTCATTAGTCAATAAGCACCAGACCTTTGAGCCTCCAATGATTATTAAACTAATAAACTCATTATCACTCAACTTAATGGAAGGCTCTGACCTAGTTATCAATATAACTATATCATTTTAAGGATATAATAATTTTAGAGGATTTGATTCATTGATTTTAAAAAAAGAAGAAAAGAATTCACCAGCCAATTTAGATCCTGACTTCACTAAATCAGATCAAAAGAACCTAATATGGGCCGATGTTAGGAGCACCCAAATCAGTCACACTGATTTACCTAATTGACATGGATGAGCCTGAATCACCAAGTGATCTAATCAAAATCTAACTCACCAAGATGGCCAGGTAAGTGAGGTTAGTAGAAGGGATATACCATTAACTCATCAAAGATCGAATCAGTGTGAGTAACTCTCAATTAAAAATCACCGATCAAACTGCCAAACTTATCTTAGATACCATCCAATTTATTAATTTTGATTTGACCAATCTAGTAATTTTGGATTCGACCGCATAGCCATGGAATCAAGTTTATTTGGTTCTCGTTAAAGGCATGGACTTGACCAACTACAACTATTGTAATTGAGTCTAAAGAGTCCTTGACCTAATCTAATTAAATATTTGATTAGATTTGATCAATTACCCTAATTTAGTCCATTCTTTAACTAACCTTAGATCTAACCCATTTAATGGATCTAATTCATCTAATCCAATAACCCATATTTAATAATTAATGACTTAGGATCTTTAATTCATAATTCTAGATCCTAATTTATTTTGCTTAATTCTCAATTAAAATTTTGGACTGAGGGTCAGGATTCGGTATTTCAAAAATATTTTTTAAAATTTTGAAAGGTTTAATACAATATAGTACTATTCACTAAATGGGTTGACTCATTTTAAAAATGAGTCAGGTCATTTCACGAACAGTACTATTTGTTGATTTTATGTACATTACATAAAAAATAATCATGAATCTAAATTTAGATCTAATCTAATTCAATACATTTATGATTAAAATTTAGATAAAATCAAGCTAAAAAAATTTTTCGCTGTTTATCTTCAGGAATGAGTTCATGGTGGCACCCCTACCGCCATAAGGGATCTCCATCGAATGAAAGGAGATGACCTTTAAACCATGCTTATTCCTTATGATTGGATGACTTGATGGCTCATTCAAACTTGATTACTAGGCTACTCAAATAAAGTACATATCTAATATGCATAAATTTTTAAATTCTAAAGCATATAAATAATATTTAACGAACCTTGCTCTGAAACCAATATTGATTTCCAGTGTAGGGTTTCTAGCCCTATTTTCAAATTTTTTTCAAAAATTTATCAATTATAGTGTAATATATAATTAATCTAATTAATTATTAGCTATTGATCATATTAGAAAACCCTATACATAGGACATAATTATGATACACATGCTTTGAATTTGAAAACTAAACTGATAGCAGTAAACTATTTACTACTACACTACATGTTCAGAACATGATACCTTACATGGATAGTCGATCACCACAATCTGATCATTATTGGAAAGGGTCACTCATTGTGATGTAGCCATATAATGTGTCTGGCCTTCATGGATCATCCACATGAGGCTCCTGATCCCGATCAGCTCATCCCGAGTACTAGCTCGATGTCCGAAAGCTTCGATGGCTGTTATCGATCGAACTAGTTCAATCTTTATCTATGAACTCTTTGAATGCTCCAGATCATCAGTAGACATAGTAAAGAGATAGAGGAGGCACTCTTAGAAATTTGGTGTGGTCATGACACTCGAAGCTCACCAACTCTCTTTTTGAACCCTAGGATATGCACTCAGAAAACCCTGCGCCCACTTTTCTCTCTCTAAATTTTGTGGTATTTTTTTTGAATTTTTATGTAAGGGGGAATGGCTCATGCACACTTTCTCTCTCTCTCAGAAAGTTATGTGCATGCCTTAAGGAAATCTGCTTTTATTTTAGCACAATATTGAGTCTTTTATGCATAGAGGAGATAAGAATGGTTAGTTGTCCAATTGAATTCAAACTCATTTTGAATTCAAATGGTAACCAACCCATCTTTATCCACTGGGGTTTGGGAAGACCAGGCACACTCCTCTCTCTATGTGTGGAGAAAACATGGTGCATGGATAAGAATGGGGTTGGTTTCTTATTTTAATTTTGAATCTCAATCAATCTTGAAACACTAACCACCAATCCTTATCCATTTAGGCATTGAGAAAGAGGGCATGAGACCCCTTTATGTGTGGGAAAAAACTCACGAGAATCTTTCTCATGAATTTTAAATGGGCGCAGGAAAGGTGAGGTGGCGCAAGAAGAGGACTAGTCATACTAGTCCAAACTAATTTTACCCAATTGAACCAACCTAAACAAATTTGGCTAGGCTCAACTAGACCAAATTAAATCCAACATAATTAGGCTTAATTAGACTCAATTAAATTCTAATAAAATTAAAAATTGATTAAGTTCAATCCCTGATCAAATCAGAAATCAAACCTCCTCGGTCGTTAGGTCATCTCATAACCTAATCGGATAAAATCCAACTGAATCCAATTCAATTGGACTTGATCCAAAAGTTAACATTCAATCAAATTGAGTTAATTAATGATCAAATTACTAATTAAACATCTCATAAATATAGAGTTCAAATCTAGTGGGTAACTGAATAACAAAATCCATCAATATGAAATCCTGATTGAAGAGTCCCAAACCAGTGGGATTCTTGACCCCAGTGTCCGAAATGAGTGAAACTCATGATCAGAGAGTCTAGACTCTCAATCACAGAGTTTCTGATAGGTAGAACTTAGAGATTTAGCCTAGTAGAATTCTTGATCGAAGAGTTCTAGTCCAATGGGACTCTTGACCATAGAGTTTCAATTCGGTGGGACTCTTCACCAGCCATCAGATCAGATAGAAACCTCTAATATTTGTGACTCCGTAGATTTGAATCTAAGTTAATAGCATAGAAACTACTTTCTATACCAATCGATGTGACCATCTAGCAATGGTACCCGACGTTCGGATAGGTTGAATAATCATAATCGTAATATTTAGAACCTACGCGAATATGGTTACCATATAATTTATCACTTTAATCTTTGTGTATTGAATGACTCAGGGTTAAACTATCAATCCTGAAAAGTACATCCAAATCATGTCTCAAAGCAATTAATCCCATGACTGCTCATTAAGACTATCCTAGCTAAGATCTTTGCTAAATTGAAAGATAATTGAACACAGCTCCTGAACGAGAGTGGTCAATCCCATCTTAACTCTCGCACTGACTCCTCAAGTACTTAACTGTATCCAAAAATCTTTCATTACTGAATTAAAAATTTAGGTAGTCCGACACCAAAGCATAGTGAGTTGCTTGGAAGTCACCATGGTGATCTTAGATCGGAGGGATACTTATATCCATATTTCATTGGAGCAAATCTTGATAGCAGAAAAGCTCTAGAATTGATCATGTTTAGTGTAGATATATCCATACATCTTACTTGCATACCATACCAGTATCCACACACTCTTTGGTTAAGAGAACAATCAATCTATATGGTACATAATGACCTATACTCGATAAATGTTGTTGTCCTAGGTAACAACGTATCATTTGATCGTAAATAGGTTTAAGGACTAAATGATAAATTCTTCTTTATCGATTTTAAGTAGTCCTAAGGACTTCATCACAATACAGGAGTTCATTAAAAGATGAAAGAATTTACGATGAAAAATATCAAAAAAAAATTATTAATTTATAATTTATATACAAATATAAAAATCAACACAACTATCAACAGATTGATGATTGACCTTGGGACACCATTCCCAATAATAGAGTACTTCTGCAATTTTATTTTTGAGAATGCCACACTCTTACATCAAGGATGGGCTCATTGCCCTTGTAATAGATGTAGCAATAGAAAAATATTTGATAGGGATAGAATTACTATTCATTTATATAAAAATGGATTTATACCCAACTATAAGCATTGGTACCTACATGGACAGACATAGAAGAAAATTGCAAGGGTTAGAGTCGAGCAGGACATGGACACAGATAGATGATAGACATGGTTATGTATGTGGCTAGTCCTGAATTTAACTGAAATATGGAGAACGATCTAGAAACTGACAGCAACAATTTCTACTGTATGCTAAAAGATACTGATGAACCACTATGGCTGAGATGTGAAATACATACTATACTATTAGCTATGTCAAAGTTGTTGAACTTGAAGGTCGAGTTTAATATGATGGTCAATTGTTATGATAGGATGATAGTAATAATAAAAAAAATGTTACTGAAGGATGAGAAGCTTATTAAGAGCTTCTATGCTTCGGCATAATGGTTGGGCATGGAATATGAAAAAAATGATGCATGCCATAATGGTTGCATGCTTTTCTATAAAAAAGACTAATAGAAGAGCTCATGCGGCGTATGCGGTGCAAGCTGATTTAAGCTAAGGCAAAAGAATAGAAATCAGAAGAATATATCATACAAGATTCTTTGATACCTTCCACTCACTCTTTGACTTTAGATGCTCTACTAGTCCAAAAGTATTGCTGGGTAAATGAGATGCAGAAAAAAGGACCACGCAAGCATCTCGATATAATGTGTCATCTATTGTACAGCGAGGCATGGAAGCAATTTAATGCTTGCCACTCTTTATTTGCTTAGGAATCACACAATGTCTAGCTGGGCCTATCTATGGATGGCTTTACACCATTTGGTCGTGCAATAGCTCCTTACTCATATTGGCTAGTCTTTATTATTCCATACAATCTACTACCTAGGATGTGCATGAAAGAATATAATATCTTTCTTACATTAGTCATTTCTAGACCATGACATCCTGATAAAAGCATTGATGCATATCTAAGACCTCTCATTGATGAGCTAAAATTATAATGATCCAATGGCATTTATACTTTTGATGCATAAAAAAAGTAGAATTTTATAATGAAGGCTGCGTTGATGTGGACCATTAGCAATTTTTCTACTTATGAAATGCTATCAGGATGGAGCACTCATGGAAAGCTAGTATGTCCCTATTGCATGGAGAATACAAAATCAATTTAGCTTGGACATGGTCGTAAGCTCAGCTGGTTCGATTGTCATCGTCAATTTCTTTCCAAGTATTATTCATTTTGAAAGTAGCGGGACAATTTTAGGAGAAAAAAGATAGAGAAGGATCATACACCCCAATACCTCAGTGGTATGAAAGTATTGTAGAGGGTATCCCAATTGGATGAAGTCTCATTTAGCATTGAATTTGACAACTAGAAGCCTCAGAGGTTCGGTAGAAACCATAACTAGCTAAAGCAAAGCATCTTTTGGGAATTATTGTATTGGTCTACCATTTTGATCCGTCATAACTTTAACATCATGCATATTGAAAAGAATATATTTGATAATATTTTCTACACTATTATGGATGTCAAGGGCAAGATAAAGGACAATCCTAAGGCTTGAGTAGATATGAAAAATAAATGCAAGTGTCCTCTACTAGAGTTGGTTGAGATGTCACCCAAAAAATTTTTGAAGCCGAAAGAATCTTATACCTTAATAAGAGAGCTATTGAAAGACATTTGTGAATAGTATAAAAATTTTAAATTCTCATATGGTTATGCAAGTAATTTATCTCAATGTGTTAATATCAAAGATTGCATATTCTATAGGCTAAAGAGCCATGACTGTCATGTATTCATGCACCAATTATTCTTGTTAGCTTGACATGATCTTCTTTCCAACTCCATATGGAGTTCTTTGACCGAGCTTAGCCTTTTCTTTAGAGATGTTTATACTATCGAACTATTGATTGACCACATCTCTAGTCTTGAGGCTAGCAGTATAGAGATCAGATGCAAGTTAGAGAATATATTTTCTTCTAGCTTTTTTGACTCCATAAAGCATCTCATGATTCATCTGGTATATAAACCTAGGATGGGGGATCTAGTATAGTACAGGTGAATGTATCCATTTGAAAGATATATGCATAGTCTCAAGAAGAAAGTAAAAAATAAGGCCCGAATTGAAGGTTCTACTATAGAGGCTTACATAATAGAAAATATTTCAAATTTTAGTTGATACTACTTTAATTCTAGTGTGCGGACCAAGCTGACTTAAGTGGATCAAAATGATGATGGTGGTGCTGAGAGATTATAGTAGAAGATATCAATATTTGCCTATCTCGCTCGAGAATTTGGGCTCGAGGTTCACCGAATTTTCTCTGATACTGAACTTTGTTAGGTAGAGATATATATTTTACTAATCTACGCATAGATTGACTCATATGTCCTATAAGTATCTATCACAATCCCAACTCTTTAATCATTAATTCAGTGTGCTTATCTTATACATATTTAGATAATATGATGAGATATTGAAAGAAAAAAATCCAAGCATAAGTGATGAAGAAATATCAACACAGCACTTAGAGAACTTTATATGTTGGTTTCTTCAATTGGTAAGCATCCATTATCATTTTATATATTTTATTTTTTTAACTTATTTTTTTCATAATACACAGCTCATTCAAGGGAGCGAGTCCATACCAAGAAAGCTGAGACCATTGGGTTATGAGCCTAAAAAATACGTGACATGCTATAATGGCTGTAATATAAATGATTTTAAATTTCACACCCAGCAATATGAAAATTATAAAAGCACAATGAACAATAATATATGTATAAAAGGTAGCCGATGGGAAGATAAGGCAGAGAGTAACTACTATAGAATCCTCAAAAAAGTGATTAAGATGAGCTACATTGGAGGTAATAGTATCATTCTATTTAAGTGACAATAGTTCAATATCGACAATGATATAAAGGTTGATCCATGGCATGAGCTTATTGAAATCAAACATGGATTAAAAGCTTATGTCAATGAGCCATTTGTACTAGCTACACAAGCTATTCAAGTGTATTATACTCCTTTTCCATCAATAGAAAGAGGAAGAAAAAATTAGTAGGACTGTATGCAAAATTAAGTCTAGAGCCATTCATTACACACTTGAAGAAGAAGAAGAGATCCAATTATTAGAATGTTTTTAAAATAATAAGACAGTAGGAGTTCATCAATTATTCGATGATGTGGAATTAGATGCTCCAAAAATTCTCCTATGTGAAGATAGCCAACATAAGGAGATAGATCTAACCGAAATTATTTTAAAGGACAATTCTCTTTAAGAAGAGGAAGAGAAAAGAAAAAGGTGGAAGAAGAGAAAGAAAAGAAAGAATCAGAAGAAGATTTCGAATGATACCAAGCATCTGAAAAGGCCGATGAGTAGTGCTAAGTATATAATTCTTAGATCATTTTAATTACTTGCCTTGCATCATTTTAAATCTTATATTACCATCCATAATTCTATAATTAATTTGGTGAATCTATTTATTTTTTATTTTTAGAGAGTATATATCATGTCTTCTAGAGGCTAAAGCCATGCCAGCCGAGGATAGAGCTTTCAAGGAGAGAGCGATCACGCGGCCAGCTCACATGGTTCTGCATCTCTCACATCAGGCGGTAAGTTTTAATACTTTATATATTTTTATTTATATTATTTTATTATTTATTAACTAATATAACATTCTTTGTATTAGATATTTTGTCCTTAGGTTTGAAGGACTGGGGATCACCAGTGACCCTACAATTGCATGCAGTAACGATAGTTGGTTCTCAGACATGGTGCCCTAGTTAAGGACCCACCCAGCTCATGGCACCTCTAATTCGACTGAAGGATAGATAGATTATCCATATCCAGAGCTGCTCGTAAGTACTACATGTCAAATTAATATATTTAGAATTTAGTAATTTTAGAGTTAACATTTATTCTTTGAAATTAATTTTGTAGCACATTCAGAGAGCCTTTAATATCTTGTATCGTTATCAGGATCATATGCCGATTGATGCCAGGACCGGTGAATAATTTTTTGAGTTAGCCATTGGGAGATTGTGATGTAGCCTGGGAGATATTTCTAGTAAGTCAAAATTAGTTTAATTTTTAAATTTTTAATATGTTGGTATTTTAATTATATAGTAATACACAATTGCTTCTATTTTGCATGAGTACTATCGATATGAGACTCTCCATGATGAGGAGGCTGGCCATTAGACCTTCGAGAAGGTGGCCACGTGGAGGCTCTGAGATGGCCTTTATAGCCTTAAGCAGTCTGCCATCTAGCACTTCAGTTCTCAATCACCATCGGACTAGAGGTCCTTCATGGATCACTGAATGCAGATAGACATATGGTAGTTCCTCTATGATTAGTGGAGCAATGAAGAGTACTTCGATAGGTGGTAGAGGACTTGATAGAATTGGGCCACCAGTAGGATCCGATCAGACACATGGGTGGTTTGGTCAGCATACATGTTACGATCGACAGATTCATAAGAAATCAAAACCAAAACTCTTCACTAAAATTATAAAAACTCTTATATACATATTTTAATTAATTTAATTTTATTATTTATTTATTATAAATATGATAGTTGGATCATCCATCAGACTAGTTGTAATTATGGTAGGCCACACACCAATCTAGAAGGATTGGTAACTATTTAAATTTTACATCATGATAGATCATGGTATGAATTTTAAATATTATTTACTAACTAAGTTGTTACAGGATTTGATTTTTATATTAGAACTAATATATTTTTGAACAGTGCAGATGCGTTATGCGATATACATTGCTGAGAGGTATGGTGATGACCCATCTTCTCATTTCTTCTTGATCTTGAGGGATGGCTTAGCACCATCGAGGGGGTGACTAGGAATTAAGTCATAAGATTCGGCTACAGCTTTGTCCCTCTATTATCTCGATATCCTTCAACGTCCTCATAGATCTCGATCTCCAAGACCTAGAGCGATGCACACATGAAGAAGATCGTATAGAGACTTCTGAGCCAGCGACCTTAGAGCCTCCTGGATACCATCCATGATATGGTCGTGGAGTCATTATCCTAGCCATCACATCAAATAATTATATTACTAATTTTTTTTACTTATTTTAAGTTTTTATATTTAAAAGCTTCATATATTTAGGTTTGAGTTCAGAAAGAAGATCTAGGGGCTAAAATTCAATCTAACTATCTAATCGATGGATCAAGGGTGTTTATAACTCTGTATCATCAAATAAAATATATAAAAATAATTTATTCAAGAATCAAAAGAGTATATCGAAAGATATGCCTTTGTATCAAAAGATATATCTCTATATCAAAATTTACTAACATTATCTTATTTTTTGTCATAGGATGCTGAGACATCCATCCCTCATCCACCAACTACTGAAAAAGAGCAAGAGAAGGAGGTGCATGATGATGAAAATCAGACCTAATTTTTTTATATATTATATTTTTTTATATTTCTTATAAAAAAATTATATAATTTATATTTTTAATGTAATATAACTAATTTTTAATTTTTGATTATCATATTATCTTTGAATTTTATTTATAATAGGTATTAGAAACTATAATTTATTATGATTAATTAAAACATATTTTAAAAATATTATTATTAATTTTTTTAAAAAAATAAAATTAACTATTAATGTCGGTATTAGCGATGATATTTTTTGTTGCTAATAATTATTAGCGATGATGTTAGCGGCTATTTATCGTCGCTAATATTTTTTAAAATATTTTTTTATTTTATTTAAATATTAAAAAATTAGAGATGATATTTTTGATCACTAATAAGTATTAGCGACAGCATAAGTCATGAAAATATCGTCACTAATATTTTTTAAATTTTTTAAAAAAAATTAATTTAAAAATTAAAAATAATTAGCGATAGAATTCTTTTATCTCTAAAGTCATCGCTAATAGCTTTATTAGTAATGACTAGGTTTTCCATTGCTAATAATGATATTTAGCAATCAGGATTTTTCAAATTAACTTTTATGATGGGATTAGCGATGGTAGGGCTATTAGTGATCGTTGAAAGACTATTAGCGATGATATTTAGCCATCGCTAATAGTCTAAATTTTTGTAGTGTCAGACATCTGAAAAGACTGATGAGTAGTGCTAAATATATAATTCTTGAATCATTTTAATTTTATATCTTGCATCATTTTAAATCTTATTTTATCATCCATAATTATATAATTAATTTGATGAATTTATTTATTTTTATTTTTAGAGATTAAACATCATGTCTTCTAGAGGTTGGTGCCATATCAATCGAGGATAAAGTTTTCGAGGAGAGAGTGATTATGCGGTTAGCTCGTATGGTTCTGCACCTCTCACATTAAGCGATAAACTCTAATATTTTAGATATTCTCATTTATATTATTTTATCCTTTGCTAACTAATATAACATTCTTTATATTAGATATTTTGTGCTCAGGTTTAGATGATAGAGGATCATCAATGACACCATAATCACATGCAACAGTGATTGGCTCCTAGGTATAGAGTCATAGTCGAGGACCTGCTCGGCTCATCGCACCTTCGACTCGGCTGAAGGATAGAGAGCACATCCACATTCAGAGCCGCTCATAAGTACTACAACTTTAATTAATATGTTTAAAATTTAGCCATTCTAGAGTTAATATTTATTTTTTAAAATTAATTTTGTAACATATTTAGAGAGTCCAGAGTATCGCATGTGGTTACCGGCATTATCTAATACTTGATGTTGGGGCCACTGAATGAGTTGATGCCTTTGGCCAGCTGGAGCTCATGATACAGTCTGGAAGATATTTCAAGTCAAAGATGTTTAATTTTTAAATTCACTATAGATTTATATTCTATTTATTAAATACAATTGCTTCTACTTGTAGAAGTACTATCAATTCAAAACTTCTCAAGATAAGAAGGCTGGCCATCGGATCTTCGAGCAGGTGGCCACATGTAGGTTCTAAGATGGAATACACAGCCATAAGCAATCCGCCATCGAGCATTCTAATTTTTAGTTACCATCAAGCTAAAGGTCTTACAGGGATTACTGGATGCGGGCGGGCGTATGGAAGGTACTCTGCGACCAACGGAGTACAGAGGAGTACTCTAGTAAATGGCAGAGGGCCCGATAGAATCGAGCCATCCAGCAAAATTTGATCAAGCACATGGGCAGCTCCGTCAGCACACATATTATAATCGACAGACTGATAAGAAATCTATACCAAAACTCTTTACTAAAATTGTAAACACTCTTATATATATACTTTAATTAATTTAATTATTATTTATTTATTATATACATGGCAACTGGATTATTCATTAGGCCAGCTATAGTTGTGGGAGGCCACATACCAGTTTAGATAGACTATGCTAGGATTTGATGCCTTGAATTTGATCCACAGCAGAAAAAAATTAATATCAGCACAGCAGCCAGGTTGGCTCGGATATGGGTCATGATGAAGCATGATCAAGCAGCCAAGAGAATAGCCGGTCGATATCCAATGGCTAGGGATGCTGTTTGAGTTGGAATCAAGTTAGGACTTCATCTTGAACTCAAATTAAACTCCATTTGAAGCCTTTAAAAGGCCTATAGCAATAGACAAAGAGTGGTGTGGTAGTTTTGGTTGAGATCTGAGATAGCAGAAGGCATGAGAGGATGCCAATGGATAGCTAGAGTAGGAAGCTCTAGATAGACAGCTAGGTAGCGAACTATGGTCGTTTCAAAGAATCTCTAAGAGAGCTTTGTATGGATAGCTTCTAATTGAGAGGATTATATATGAGTATTGAGAGTGGGTAATCTCCTCTTATATTTATTTTTTGCATAGTAAAGCTTTGCATGCCCCATGAAGATGAGCTTTTAGGCGGATCCACATACTTGATTGTGTTCTTTTTTATTTTCTTCTTTCTTTCTACCGTAATATTTTGGTACAAGTCCCTAATAATTGAAATCAGAGTAAGACGGTACCGGAGCGCAGATTGTAGTAGTGATGATAAAGATTGAAAAATATGAAAAAGATAAGCACAATCAAGATGGAGATCAACATGTTTGATGGGAAGGATAATTTTTTCTTATTATAAGTAAGGGTAAAGGATGTCCTCATCCAACATGGATTAATTGGTGCTCTCTTATACCTGAAGATGCTTGCCACTATGGAGGTGAAAGATTGAAAGTAGATTCAGATGCAGGCGATGAGCACGATCTGCTTGTACCTAGTCAATTATGTAGTGATACATGTACTTAATGAGACTTTTTTGATAGTGCTATGATCGAAGCTCGAGGAGTTGTACATAACAAAATCACTCACCAACATGCTATTCCTTTGGAGGTAGTTCTACCAACATGCAAGAGTATCTATCCAACTTTTAGAAGATTCTCATTGATCTCGTCAGTGTTGGTAAAAAAGTTGAGAAGAAGACTAGAATGTTAGTTTTGCTATCATCGCTTCTACTCTCTTTTGAGTTTTTGATGACTGCTCTTCCTGTAGGCAAGAGCACCATCAAGATGGAAGAGGTGATTTATACACTATTCTAAAATGAGATTCTCAAGTGGAAGAACCGAGCCTCGAGTTTAAATGGCAACTTGATCCTGATGGTGACTGGAGATGATGGCAGTAGAAGATGGAGTGGTAGGAGATCGTGAGATGGACGGTCCAAGTTCAAGATGAGGGATCAGAGCAAGATTAGATGCTACCGATGCGACGAGTTGGGGCATTGAGTCAAGAATTGTCCACACCTCAAAGATTGGATACATGCTACTATGGCAATGGCCATTAGCGATACAGAAGGCAGTGATGATGTCCTTCTAGTAACTAATGAGGTATCAGTTTCTTTCTTCTAGTGGATTATGGATTTTGCTTATTTTCATCATGTATGTCGTAGAAAGGAGCTGTTTGACTCTCTGAAGACTAGTGAGAGCACTATGTTCCTGCTAGATGGATCAAACTATGAGATCAAGGGCACCAAAATGATTAGTATAAAGCTCCATGATGGAATAGTAAAAAAGTTGGACGAGATCTGATACATCCCAGCTTTAAGAAGAATCTAATCTCACTGAATAGACTAAATTCGATCGGCTTTAGATAGAAAGCTGATGGAAGAATCCTAAAGATTATGCATGATAGTAGGATGATAGAGGAAGAAAGTATAGAGAATACTATCTCATGACAGGGAGCTCAGAGTAAGATGGAGCTCCAGGCCGAAGTGGATTGGGCACGAGATAGAAGACTTGGGAGGATGACATATAACATCGCAAGATAAAGTTTCTATTACTGTAGGAGGCTGCCTTAAGCAGGTCATAGGTTAGGAGATTCACAGCAGTAGACGGAGATGAGATTGAGCGACCTAGCTCGACTTCTATGTTCGTCCATTCATGATCAGCGGGTGATTGTCCCAAGACATGAAGGTGCGAGATGAGCTCTCAGATAGATAGAGACTGAATATCGAGTCGAGATGAAGATTATTAAGAAAAATATCTCAAATTCTTCCATAAGAAATTTACAACAAGGTCCAAGACGACAAACGAAGTTCAACGAGCCCAAGAATACTCTAGTCGAAGTTTAGATGGAGGAGAAATGCATGATGAAATGCCAACAGTAGGTTGGTACGGTCTATGGGTCGCTAAAGTGGGGCCCATAGCTAGCAGGCCCAGGAGGAGCGGCCTAGGTGCGTAGGCCCACAGGGCCGACCTAGGCATGCATGGGCACATAGGCCAGCCACACACGAGTGTGGCCCGACCGAGGGCGTGCAGCCCAGTGCAGGTGTGTGGCCCAGTGTAGGTGCACCATGCACGACCCAGCGCTCATAGGCCCAGCATGCACGAGCGTATGCAAGGACAGGCCACGAGTGTGGCCTAGCAGACATGCTGGCAGGCGGCCCGTGGCAGCCTCATGCGGTCTACGTGCGAGGCATGGACCACCGACCATTTCCCTGCACGTTTCATGTGATCCATGGGGTTGTTCATGGACCAGAACACGATCGAACGAGCGTGGTTCGTTCTTGTCTTCGATCGGATGGTGGCCAAAGGTTTTCGGCTTGATCTGGGTGTGATGAGGCACGATCAAGTGGCCAAAAGAGCAGCCAGTCGATATCCAACAACTGAAAATGCTGTTTGACTTGGAATCGAGTTCGGACTTCATCCTGGACTCAGATTAAACTCCATTTGAAGCCTTTAAAAGGCCTGTAGCAGCAGACCAAGAGTGGTGTGGTGGTTTTGGCTAAGATCTAAGATAGCAAAAGGCATCAGAGGGTGCCAACAAACAGCAAAAGTAGAGAGCTTCAGGTAGACAGTTAGATAGCAGACTGCGATCATTTCAAAGGATCTCTAATATAAGGATAGCTTTTAGTTGAGAGGATTGTATATGAGTGTTGAAAGTGGATAATCTCCTCTTATATTTATTTTTTTTCATGGTGAAGCTTTGTATACCCCATGCAGACGAATCTTTGAGCTAATCCACGTACTTGATTGTATTTCTTTTTATTTTTCTTTCTTTCTACCGTAATATTTTGATACAAGATCTCCAACAAGAATATTTAGTTTTTATCCACCAGCTACTAGAGAGAAGCAGAAAGATGAGGAAGACGACGAGGAGAATTTGATATAATTTTTTTTTATTTTGATGTTTTGTATTTTTTTGATACTACTTATAAAATTATATAATTTATATTTTTAATATAATATAATTAATTTTTTATTTATGATTGTTATATTTTTATTAAATTTTAATTATAATAGGTGTTAAAAATCATAATTAATTATAATTAATTGAAACATATTTTTTAAAAAATATTATTATAAATTTTTAAAAATAAAATTAATTATTATCAATGGTATTGGCGATGGATTTGCTAATACTTATTGGCAACGGCATTAATGATAAAATAGTTTTTATTATTTTTTTAATTTTTTAAATTTGATTAAAAAATAAAAAAATAAATAGCGATGGAATTTAATCATCATAAATGCCATCATTAATATCAATTATTAATGATGGCTAGAAAATCTATAGCTAATAATGATAATTAGTGACAAGAATTATTTCGACTATCAATTAGTGATGATTTTTCATTGCTAATATTATTATCGATGGCAAAATTACTATTAGTGATGGTAATTAGTCATCGCTAATAATAAAATTTTTTATAATTAAATACAAA
The DNA here is from genome assembly GCA_006176705.1 of Cocos nucifera. NCBI lineage: Eukaryota > Viridiplantae > Streptophyta > Magnoliopsida > Arecales > Arecaceae > Cocos > Cocos nucifera. Next base: position 127,298 of record QRFJ01003719.1, on the reverse strand, counting down.
TTTTCTTTCCTCCTTTTCTTTCTCTCTTATTTCTTCTAATATATAGGAATTCCATGCCGCTAGATTTACACTAAATCCATGAATGTCCTTCTGCAAAGGAGTGCAATAATATAGGACGACCATGCAAAAGAAAATGAGTTTCCACTACTATTTTAAGCATGATGCATGATACATGATATTATGATGCATAGATTTTGATTAAAAAAAAATCTTGAATACATGATGCATGATATATATATTTTGAAATTCTTGCAGGATTTCAGATTTATTTTTTCCCCTCCAATGCTATGTAAATCATGATGGATGAAACAGTGACATGTATAAGAAATAATCTGCACTTAAAACAATAGAATTAAAGGTAGTACTTGAATCCAAGCTTAGGCTAGCCATTTGGTATGGATTGGCGGTGTCTGGACTAGGCACGTACAAACATCCTGAACAGATCCAACTTGATGATCCAACCATTAATAATTATATAGAATTAGACGGAGGGTTTAGTGGTTTTACATCCTTGATGTTTGAAATGTCAAACAGGACAATCATATTCCTGAACAAACCCAAGCCATGTGGAACCAGTTTCCTCACACGTCCGAATAGCTAGACAAACTATGCCATAAACTAGCCAATGTAACTCCTCCATCAACCAATAGGTTGACTCCACTCACGTATTTGGCTTCCTCGCTCCCCAGAAACAGCACTGCCTCTGCCACATCCTCCACCTTGAGCCTCACCCCCTTGAGGATTCCATGCTCGTGCATCCACTCCTCCAGCTCCTCCACTCCCATGCCCAATGACGTCGTCACCTGCGGCGTCGCCACCCCGTATGGCGACACGCAGTTCACCCGCACCCCAAACTGGCCCAGCTCCACCGCCGCGCTCTTCATCAGCGCCACCACCGCGTGCTTGGAGCATGTGTACGCCAAAGGTGCCATCCCCGATGCCGCCGACGCCGCACTCGCTGTCATCACGATGCTTCCCCGCCGCGCTGGGATCATCACACGCGCGGCATGCTTCGTCCCAAGGAAACTCCCCACCAAATTAACCCCCAGCACCCTTTCAAAGTTGGCCTTCTCGGATTTGCATATCTGCATGCACAACGAGCCGCCGATTCCGGCGTTGTTGAACATGATGTCGAGCTTGCCATGGCGAGAGACGACGGCATCGACGGCATCTCGGACGTGAGCTTCATCGGTCACGTCGCAATGGACATAGGAGGCAACGGAGGAGCCCAGAGATTCACAGAGGGCTCGGCCCTTGTCGTCTTGGATGTCGGCGATCATCACATGGGCGCCCTGGCGGGTGAAGAGCTTGGCGGTAGCCTCGCCGATGCCACTGGCGCCACCTGTTATCAGTGCCACCTTGCCTTCAAGCCTGCATCATCTATTCAACATATTTAGACCTCAACTACGAAGTGTATGACGATGACAATCTAAAAGGGGTTTATATTATGATAAGATAATTTTAATTTTTTTGTGATATATATATATATAGACACACACTCTTCTAAAAATTACTAGATAATGAGACTGAGTTTAGTGAACAACTGATTTATTTTCATTTACAAATATATCTATTTCTATTGAAAAAAAGGAGGCTAGAGTCAAAAATGGATCCAGATCCTCTATGTTGTATGTTTTGCGCTACGAAGAGTCAGGTGAGGTTGGATCACCTTGCAATGCCAAATATGATGCCAAAACATGATAGGCAACATGATGAACAACAGCAATCTTTTTCCAAAATAAATGACCCATCACTCCTCCATCCAACATTGCACGGCTCTCTACGGACCGAAGTATGTAAAAAGTGAAACCAAAGTACAAGGCTCCCAACGTAGGATGCAAAGAAAAGAAATAACTATATCGGACGCTCCAACAGTATGGAAGCCTAGCTACTGACAATAAATTCAAAAGCTTTTAGGTTGAGGACTTGGTTGTATCATTTGTGCGAAAGAAAGATTCACCTTCCTTTGTGTGAACCCACTGTTGGATCACCCACTGCATAGGTTTAAAGTTCTTCGAAAACTTTCATTCATCTACTTATAGCGATCTCAAAAATGAGTAGTGGATGATCCAATTAATGGTGGATACATGGGAAAAAAGGTGAATCATTAATCCTTCACATGAAAGATCATACAATACGAGTCTTACTGCTGCCAATACATAAAACATTCCAATCCTTCACTGGGGAAGGAAATTCTAGAGAATGGTAACTTGAGAAGAGTTTTTTTCCATTAGAATTCTCATGGTTTCTCTCACTCCAATTCACCCAACAGAGGGCCAGGACGACTTGGTCCCAACCTAGTATTAGTTCCTTCTTGACTTTAGCCCTTCTCAAGTCCGTCAACAACGACGGAAGTGAGCGAAAATATTTTTTTATTAGGGCTGAAATTTAACTGAATACAGTGGATATCAATGTATCTATATTTATATTTATTTTGTTCGATGAATAATGATATGGATATGAATATTTAGTTAGATATAAAAATTTATATTTATATTTATTTTAAATAGTTATGAATACAAATTGGATGCTGAAAATATGAATATAAATATAGATATTGGTTAGAAAATTAAACTTTATGACTGTAGAACCAAAGATATTATTAAATAAATGATAAATTAAATTAATACTATAAATTAAATTAATAGTATATTAATATGATTATATATTTTTTTTAAAATTTATGAGTGCTATATAAAATTAAATATAATTATAAATAGAATCAAATATTTGGATACAAATTGGATGGTTATCTATCCATATCCATATCTATTTTTCTTTGATCGATGGATATCGATATGGATACAAATATTAGTCGGATGCTCTAATTTTAATTAATATTTAGATAAATTTAGATATAAAAATAGATTCGGATAATATCTAGTTTACTTCCACACATATTCCTAATGCTATATCTTTCTTTAATTACTCTCTGTTTTCCCTTAATAAAATGGCAAGAAATGAACAAATGGTAAGAGGTCCGAACCTAAGCATGTGAAGTTTTTTACAAACAATATACAAGAAATTGGAACACAAAGAAAAAAACCTAAAGATAATCTAGGAAAGGTTGAGCAATATATTGAGATTCTTGAGATGCTATTGATGATCTGTGGTGGAATCCTTTTGGAAAAGGAAACTGTAAAAACAAGTAGATCTTCTTTTGTCTCCTCCTTGATATCTATCTCTTCAATAGAATAGGTGCTGCTTAGGAACATAGGATTAAGGTTGCTCTAGAGTTTCATGTTGAACAGCTATATATATATGACTGGAGTGGGGACTTAGCTTAAATAATATAATACTAATAGGTCCACTCATTATAGAGCGTACTAACCAATCAAAGCCTACATGAATACTCACTGCATCACATAACTTAGAAAATATGACCCAAATTAACAATATGATCACAAATTAATATTAGGCTCCTTAAATACTGATTCATTCAGATGACAGCTTCGCCTGTATAACATAACAAAACAATAAAATCATTCTAGAATCATTGAAAGTCCATCTTTATGAGAAATTGTAACATTCTCATAGCTACGTAACATTCATTTAGACATTAATTTTAAAAAATAAATATTTGTTACACATATATAGTTTGAAAAAAGCTCTTAGTTTAAGTTCATCCGTGTGGCCATATATATAAATATCTTAAATGAATAACATTTTAAGTTAAAATTCAATCCAGCAAAATCACTAATGAATCATAGTAATCTTCATATCATCTATTGATATAAGACCATTTTGTGGTAATTAGTAATCTCATTGACATGGATCTTAATGATACAGGGCATGTACAATGAATTTTGTATCCCTATATGATCGAAAAAATATACAAAGTTTATAATTAGTGAACTTTATGGTTTCAAATGAAACCTTTTTATACTTTCACATGAAAGCTACTACACTTATTTATCTCCCTTGATTATAGTTACATCTCTAGATTTACAATTATAAATAGCAAATCTACTTAGTATATGATCACTATAAGCTTTCTGAGACAACCCTAATACACTGCAAGCTTTGTCCTTATAAATCTTAATGACAAGTATGAATGAAGCTTCCTACGATCTTTCATATCAAAAGCTTTAGAAAGCATATGTTTAGTCTAATGAAATTATCTAGAATTATTACTAGTAGGTAAAACATTATCCACATATAAGATATAGAAAATAAATTTACTCCCATTGAAATTAAGATATACACATTGATCCACTTTATTTTCTATTAATCGAAATGAAACAATAAATTTATCAAACATAAGATACCATTGCCCCGATGTCTGCTTAACCTCATAAATGGACTTTTTATATTTGCATACCATATGTTCCTTTCTATTCTCAACAAAACCTTCTAGTTTACTTATGTATATTTTTTCATGAAAATCACCATTTAAAAAGGCTATCTTAATATCCATATCTGATGAAGCTATAGCTCAACATTAGTGAGCTACTAGTGCCATAATTACTCTGAAAGAATCTTTATAAATAATTAGAAAAAAGACTCATTGTAATCTATGTCTTCTTTCTATTTGAATATTTTTACAACCAATTTGGCCTTATAGCATTCAATGACACCTTTAGAGTCTTTTTGGTTTTAAATACCCATTTTCACCCTTTATACTTAGATCCCTTAGAAAATTCTATAAATCTCGCACTTTATTTTAAGCCATAAACTTCATCTTATCATGCATAGCTTCAAGCAAGCTACTTAACTGACGGGATCATATTATAGTCTAATCAAATAAGATTGGATTAAACACAAAATTAGTGTCATTGTCATTCTTGCCTAAATAAACCATAGTCATTAGGAATGGCATGTCTCCTCTCTGTAAATGGTCTCCTTACTGGTAGTTCATTAACTAGCTATAGATATGCTATAATCATTTCACTTGTTTGTTGCTGCTCTCCTAATGCTGTCACTTCAACAAGATCAAATATGACTTTCTTGAACAACAAAAATAGGAACAATGACATGTATCCCCTCTAATGTCACATCTATGAGAGTATCTGCAAGCATCCATATTAAACTCTAAAAATCTGGTATGGATAGACTCAACAATCTTTGCGCCTTTATTAGGATAGTAGAATCTCTATCGTCAAACTATTTGGATAACGAAGGAAATAATAATGAATGATTCTAGGTCTAGACTTATTCTCTAATGGATTATAAATCTTGATCTCAAAATGGCAGCCTCAAACATCAAATTGATTAACATTGGTTTTTCTGCCAATCCATAACTCAAAAGGTATTTTGGAAACTATGTTATTCGGGACTTTATTCAAGATATAGATGGTAGTTTTTAGGACATCACCTCAAAGATACCATAGTAAATTGCACTTACTCATCATGCTTTTAACTATATCCTTAAAAGTGCAATTATATCTCTCAGTCATATCATTTTGCTAAAAAATTTTAAGCATGGTGTATTAAGCAACTATCCCACACTCCTGCATGTATTTGGCAAATGGTCTCATTTGTTGGCCAAATTCATTATATCAACCATTATATCAGCCACCATTATTAAATCTCACCAAATTAATTATCTTCTTGCACTTCTTTTCAACCTCAATTTTAAAGATATTAAACTTATCAAGTGCTTCAGATTTTTCTTAAGAATGTAAACATACACAAATAGCAAGATCTAAGGGTCCTTCATCCATGAAGGTGATTAAATACTTACCACCATAAATAGCAAGATCAAAAGGTCCACTACTATTTGTATGAATGAATCTTAAAAATCCATCACTATGTGTAGACTTCTTTCTTTTAGTTTTAGTAAATATGCCCCTAAGATAGTCAACACAAGAGTGGAAGTCACTAAAGTCAAGTGAAGGCCAAATTTTGTCATCAATTAACCTTTGCATTCTCTCTTTAGAAATGTGACCCAGTTGCTTATGCTACAATCTACAGGTTTTCTTCTTGGCAAGTCTATCTTTAAGAAAAATATAATCTACATCCATGGAAGAGAATTTATTTCTATAGATATTATTCAGATGATATAAACCATAATATAAAAGACCTTCTATTAGATATGTGTGCCCTAGAAGCTAGAATTGGCTAACACTTGTAATGCACATCTAAGGATAAAATTATAATTTTAACTATAAATAATAAAATAGATTATTTTCTATCATAGTATGTATTTAAAAGTGTCTGTGATACATCCCTTGAGTTAATGATAATAATAGTTTATATTTTCAAGAGTTAAAAATTTAAGACATGAATTTTTATTATTAACTCATAAAATGCTCCCAACCGTAGGATCATCATGAGGATAGTGATTGATCTGAAAGATTGGTATATGCTCACTTCTTTAGGATAGATGAGTCTTGAGTCTACGGTGTAGAGACATCGGAGCGAGAATACAAGTACTCGTTAGAGAACTAGGGCACTGAGCGTGACCACCTCGAGTAGTCATGAGGAACTCTATCTTCTTATCGATGACTGGCTCAAAGATGTAGAGGTGTGTCTGGTTCTTTGATCTGAAGTATAATTCATCTTGAGGGTGTTATAATTTGACTACACCATAACTCGATCTCTTAGCCATTCAAAATTTTGAGGTGTATGTTGGCTATAGCATATTCATTGTAGAAATTGGATTGCACCAATAGAGGATCTATCTACCTTGGTAGATGAGGAGCAGCCCCATGATGATCATGAAAATCAAGTCCATAAGTCTATGGCCATGTTAAAGTGAAATAATAGAAAGAGTTTCTATTAGAATTTTTATATTAAACTTGAATTGAATGATTAATTCATATGATAAAAATTAGAGTTTGATGAGATCATCTTAATCCTAATCTGATCGAAGCTTAAGATAGAGGAACTTAATCACACAGGTAACTGCACCGAGAGGTTCATTTTCAGTTCTGATGGATTACCACCATATACTGCTAGGTATCACTAGTGAATTTTGAAAGCAGTTAGAATGAATTGGATGATCGATCACACTTATTGTTTGAATCAAAAAATTTTCGATCCATCGAAAGGTGTTTCGATGATGTCGATGATAGAGATTATGACATATTTCATTACCATACGAAATTAAACCTAACTAGATCACACAAATAAGAGTTTGAATCTGGATATCATCAATTGGACCAATCTAGCTCAATTGATTTGAATAAAATTTAATTATATTCAAAAAAATCATGTTAGCACATGATTGAGCCTAATGTTCTCCTCTAACAATCATTAAAAGTTATCTCGACTGAGCCAAATATTTTTGAACTCACTCAGGAACCTTTACTTGATCTGACTGGAGCTTGTCCAGGTCAGAAAAGGATTGTCTTAATTTATAAAATAAATTTGAGACAACACCTATCATTTTCGATCACCTACTAAATCTTATCTTTTGACTTTGATCAAATGTTGACCTTTGACACTTAGACATCTGCCCATGTATCATGCACTCATAGGAGAGAAAATAGACCCTTATCCCCTACTAAAGAGTAGAATGGCAAGGGGCGCATGCCTAGGGAGGTGTGCGCCCAAAGAGGATAGAGTTTGGAGTTTCATATGGATGGGACTCCAGTTGCTTCATGCTCTATACTTGAGTGGCGCCAAAGATTTTTCTTTGATCAGTCTTGGCACCACCTAAGGAGGTTTGTGAGAGACTCTAATCTGATTGGATCAGATGATGTCATCCCACTTATCTGATTTAAATCTGATTGCATAAAGAGCCATGATTGATCAGAATGATGTGGTACTGCATGGCACAATAGGATCTATATAAATCCTATCTGCGCCTAAAATTTAGAGCTTCTGCCATTTGCCCATGCCATATTGCCCCTCTTTCTTCTTCTCTACATCTCCCTCTAATTCTCTCTCTCCTCTCCATGTCCAAAAGGTTTTGGGCTTTAGTTTGGTGTGATCCAAGTAAGAGAAAGGCAACATAAAAGAAAGAAGATAGCACAGCCGTAAGAGATGACATCTGATCTTCAAAAGCTATTTTGAAGACCTTCAAGATCAGATCCAGATCAGATTTTTGGAGGATAGATTGAGAAGAAGAAGATCTTCAGATCCTACCTGAGTGACCATCAGTAGAGGTCAGACACTTACGTGGCTACATCCAAAACCTCAGGCAAACACCAGGATCATCATAGGATAATAGGATTACCCATAATAAGATACAAATTAAATTAGATTTAATTTATTTTTATTTTATTTTATTTTATTAGATTGATAAAATTAGATCTAAAAAATCTTAGATCTAATTTAAATCTAAGAAATTTTTTTAAAAAATATTTTTCTTGATCAAATCAGATCTGAATGAATCTGATCTGAAAATAGAACTTTTTCTTCAACTGGTATCAGAGCCAAGTTTCCATAATTATTTAGATTTAATTTTAATTTATTTTAATTTAATAATTAGGTAATTTTAGATATCACATGAGATGTGATTAGATTTAAAATAAAAAAAAATAAAAATTAAATAATCTAGATCTGATATATATGAGATGCATGACTAAATTAGGAATAGAATTATTCTATGTATAGTCTAGAATGATCATAATTTTAATTTGATTAATTATAATTTTAGATTTATTTATTTATTATTTTTTAATATTATAAATATTATAAGTAGATCTAAAAAATAAAAAATAAATTTATTTAATTTTATTCATATGAGATATGATATATGAATGTTTAGACTAGTTGTAGAATAGTTCTACAAAATTATCTTGAATAAATTTAATTTGATATGATCAAATTTAAATTTTATTTTTTAGATATTTATAAGATAATTTAGATTTAAAAATATGTATGATATGATATATGAGATGTATGCAAAATATATTTTTAAGTTAGATCAATTTTTATATGTGATATATATATGTAGATCTAACTAATTTTGTAGATTTATCATATTTTTGATTAAGGCATTCTCCTTGGTCGTCCGATCATAAGAGCAAAGTAAGATTTAAATGCTCTCTCCTCCCATTTGATGGAATGTTCTTATAATGTGTAGGAGTGCTGTACGTTCGTCCTTAATCAGAAATCAAAACTTAATTTTTGTAAAACCCTAGATCCTGAAACCCTAAAATTTTATTTACATATTTTATTTATGAACCCCAAACTTAATTAAGAATTAAGATTATGAAATATGTTAGGTCTAAAATTAAAAATTTTTAGATCTAAGACATATTCATAAAATTGGATTCGAACTTGGGTAGCTTAATTAGGTCTAGCTATTGATCAAATCGAATTAAGAGTTGGTTAGATGGGATCAAGAGTGCTTAAATTGACCAGCCTAATAGGATTAAGTCTGGGTCAAGGTCGAGTCACATGAGTGATCGATCAAGTTAAGATCTAATTAGGCTCAGTGGTTAGAGTCTGAATTATAGGCTAATCTGATAGGTTCTGGCTCAACAAGTTGGTATCTAAGGTAAGTTTGGTAGAAACGATCGACTGATTTTTAATTGAAAGCTACTCGATTTGAATGCATTCTTATCGAGTTAATGGTATATTCCTTCCATTGATCTCACTTATCTGGCCATATTTGTTGACTCAGCCCTGATCTAAGGTGGCTAATAATCCAAGCTAACCCATGCCACTAGGTTAGTCATAATGGTTATGGCTATGTCAAGTCAAATTTAAAGATATTTAAATCAAATCTTTCTAAGAAAAGATTAAGTCTAAGGTCTTCCACCATTATAGATATGCGGACCCTTCCTGGGGTTGATTGTTCTCGGCTAGTCACAGTAGTTCAGTTGCACTAGAAAGACGCAACCATGTCTATTAGGCATTGGATGCTATGGGTTGGAGGATGGATTGGACTGAATATTTTGAATACGGTAAGAGATCCAATTAGGAATTCAATCTATGTAAATGATGGGTCTGACTTAACTAAGGAGTGAATCAATATTTCGGACACGATGAGATTCATGAATTGGAGACCAAGCATGGGTGCATCATGATTAGAGAATCATTGGACAAGAGTTGTTCACTCATTGGCTAATCCATCATCAATAATTGTTAGGTGAGATGATGAGTCAGTTGGTGGGACTGCACCATCCACTAAAAATTATTAATCATGAAGATTTTCGCATCTCTACAGAAAAAGTATAGGAATCCAAAAAAATAGTGAAAGTTAATTTATTTAAAAATCAAACTCCTAAACAAATTGGTCAAGTCTTAATTATAAAATCTAACTAGAAATTTTGACTCTCTACAAAAAAATGTCTGCGTCCAACCTACTAGCCTATATCCTGAACATCCATAGACTGATCAGACCCAATTAAAAGGATTGGCTCTAGAACTTCAAAATTATTTTAAATTTTGAGAAGTTAACTCATGTATTGGATCAGAATCCTTCCATCTTACCAGTTCGTTTGTTCGCTGAACAGAGAGTGTCTCTTGATAAATGGACAGATGAAGATAACAAGATCAGATACTATATGTTGGGCTCGATGTCTGATGAGCTTCAGCGTCAACATGAAGATATCAAGACTGCCCACCAAATATTGACTCAACTGCAAGAGTTATTTGGTGAACAAAGTCACGCAGCCAAATATCAGATCATTAAATGACGATTTAAGGCTAAAATGCATGATGAGCGATCAATCCAAGATCATTGTTTGATGATGATCAAGGACTTGGAAGAGCTTAAGAAGCTTGAAGTAAAGTTAGACCAGGATCTATAGAATGACATAATTCTGCAATCCTTAATTGATGCATATGGGCAATTTATCATGAACTATCATATGCATAAACTTCAAAATACTCTGATCGAACTTATGAACATGCTAGTTACTGTTGAGCTTTCTATGAAAGGTTCTAAAGGTTCAATACTTGCTATGGAACGGACTTCTTCTAAGAGAAAATATTTTAGAAAGAAGAAGAAGTCTGTGAAAAGGCAGAAGGTGGAAAGTAGAAAGAAAAAGAAGGCAGAGCTGAAGAAGAAGGCCGCTGACAAAAAAAAAGTATTTCCATTGTAACACAGATGGCCACTGATAGCAGACTTGCTCTATATACCTAGCCATCCTGAAGAATAAGAAGGAGATAGGTCCTTCTGGAGGTATGCTCGTTATTGAATCAATCCTTACGATTTTTTCTACATCTAGTTGGATGCTTGACTCTAGTTCTAGTGCTCACTTATCCACTTCCATGCAGGATCTTAAGGATAACAGAAGGTTGAGGGATGGTGAGATGATCCTACGCATCGAAAATAGAGCAAGAGTTGCTGCTGTAGCCATGAGAACCTTCTCTCCTTGACTATCATCTGGTTTAGATTTAGTACTTAGGGATTGTTATTAAGTGCCTGCTGCAAGCAGAAATTTGATTTTTATTTTATGTTTAGCACAAGAAGGTTATGTAATTAGTTTTCTTAAGGACCATTATAATATTCTTTATGAAAGAAATAAAATTATAAGTGGTTTTCTTATTAACGATCTCTACCAGTTATATATTGATGTATCTATCTTTAACATCGAGCAAAATGTGAATACCGTAAAATGACCCAGGAATAGTCCAAATGATAGGTATCTATGGCACCTAAGGCTAGGTCATATAGCAGAGGATAGGGTTAACAAATTGAAGAAAATCAAGCTATTGAGTCCATTGACTTTCGAGTCATATCTAATTTATGAATCTTGTCTTCATGACAAAATGAATAAGCTCTCTTTTGTAGGACATGGGAAAAGGGCCACGGATCTACTTGCCCTAGTACATATTGATGTGTACGGCCCATTCGATGTGCCAGCTAGAGGCAACTTTGTCTACTTCATAATCTTTATCGATGATTTATCTTGGTATAGATACGTGTATCTTATGAGACACAAGTTTGAAGCTTTTGAAAAGTTTAAAAAATTTAGACATGAAGTAGAAAAGCAAACTGAAAAATCCATTAAGGTTCTTCGATCAAATCGAGGAGGTGAATACCTTAGTTGGGAATTTATGGACCATTTCAAGCAAAATGGCATAATCTCTCAATAGACTCCACCTAAAATACCTCAACTCAATGGAATTTCAGAACGAAAGAATCAGACCCTATTAGATATGGTCCAATCTATGATGAGCTTCATAGATCTTTTTGATTTTCTTTGGAAACATAGTCTGTTAACTGCTATATATTTATTGAATATGATTTTCTCTAAAATCATTTCTACTATACCGTATGAGATATGGCATGGTAAGAAATCAAATCTTAGTCATCTCAGAATTTGGGATTGTCTGGCTCATGTCAAAAGACAATAAGAGGATAAGTTAGAATTCAGGTCCTTTAGAGTTCGATTTATAGGATATTCTAAAGAGTCATTAGGATATTATTTCTACATTCCAAAAAATCTCAATGTGATTATGAGTTGACATACCATCTTTCTTAAAAAATAGTTTATTCAAGATAGCAGCATTAGAAAGCAGATCAAGTTTGAGGAGAAAGTCTTACAAGAGCAACGAGCTAAGGATCCTATGGAATCAAAATAGGTTGAGCCAGTACAATCAGTACCTCCTCCACCTCGTAGATCGAAAAGAGTTTTTCGTCCTCCTGAGAGGTACTTAGGTACTATTTTAGAAAAAGTAGAAGAAATGTTCCTCGTAGATAATAGGGTTCATAATGATGATCCCAAAACCTATGATGAGGCGATATTAGATATCGACTCTGAGAAATGGTTAGAGACAATGAAGTCAGAAATTGACTCGATTTACTCAAACTAAGTCTGGATCTTGGTAGATCCGTCAGAAAATATAGTACCGATTAGGTGTAAATGGATCCACAAGGGAAAGATTGGTGTAGATGAAAACATGGAGACATTCAAAGCTAGATTAGTGGCAAAAGGATATAGTCAGCGCAAAGACATTGACTATCAAGATACCTTTTTGCCAGTAGCTATGCTAAAATTCATCCGCACATTGCTTGCTATTGCAGCCTATTTCGATTATGAAATATGATAAATGGGCGTAAAAATAGCATTCTAAATGGATACCTTGGAGAAGATATCTATATGGAACAGCCGCTAGGTTTCACATCCAGTGATACTGATCACAAGGTATACAAGCTGCAAAGATCCATATATGGACTTAAGCAAGCATCTCGGAGCTGGAATACTCATTTTAATGATGTGATCAAATTATTTGGTTTCATCAAAAATGAGAAGGAACCATATATTTTCAAAAAGATCAGTGGAAGCACTATTATCTTTCTCGTATTGTACGTGGATGATATCCTTCTTATTGAGAATGATATTCCCATGTTGATCATAGTTAAAATGTGGTTATCCAAAAAATTCTCCATGAAAGATCTAAGAGAAGCATCCTTTATTCTAAGAATTAAGGTCTATAGAGATAGACCGAATAGGATGCTAGATCTTTCATAGAAGATGTATATAGAAGAGGTGCTAAAGAGGTTTAGTATGAAAAACTCCAAGAAGGGATTGGTACCTTTCAGACATGGCATTCATCACTCTAAAAAAATATGTCCCAATACACCAGAGGAGATTGAATGCATGAGCAAGATCCCTTATGCTTCAGCAATAGGGAGCCTCATGTATGCGATATTATGTACACGATCTGATATAGCTCATGCTGTGTGTGTCATGAGCAGATATCAGTCGAATCCAGATGAAGAATACTGGACTTCTATGAAATATATCCTTAAGTATTTGAAAAGAACTAAGGATATGTTATTGATTTTTGGTAATGGAGAACTTCAAGTCCAAGGATATACAGACTTAGATTTTATGTCTGATATAGATAATCGAAAGTTGACATCTATGAGTCTGTTTGTGTGTAATGATGGTGCTGTCAGTTGGAAGAGTTTCAAGTAGATAATGATAACAGATTCCACCATAGAAGTAGAGTACATCGCTGTGTCAAAAGCTGCGAAGGAGACATTCTGGTATAAGAAATTTACCATAGAGATCAGAGTGATGCCATCGGATGTCATACTTTTGTACTGTGATAACAATGGTGCCATAGCCCTTGCTATGGAGCCAAGGTCTCATCAAAAATTTAAGTACATCGAGTGGCGATATCATCTCATCCACGATTACCTAGAGAAAGATTACATCGAGGTCAAGAGAGTCGACTCCGCAGACAATGTGATAGACCCACTCATAAAGTCATTGGGCCAGTAGAAGATCGAAGTCCATCTTGAGAAGATGGGACTTAGATTTATAGCCAATTGACTTTAGATCAAGTGGAAGTTTGTTAGATATGTATCCTAGAAGTCATAATTGGCTAACACTTGTAATACACATTTAAGGATAAAATTATAATTTTGACTATAAATAATAAAATAAATTATTTTCTATCATAGTGTGTATTTGAAAGTGTCTATGATACATCTCTTGAGTTAATGGTAATGATAGTTCATATTTTCAAGAGTTGAAAATTTAAGACATGAATTTTCATTATTAACTCATAAAATGCTTTCGACCGTAGGATCATTATGAGGATGATAATTGATCCGAAAGGTTGGTGTGCGGTCGCTTCTTTAGGATAGATGAGTCTTAAGTCTACGATGTAGAGACATCAGAGCGAGAGTACAGATACTCGTTAGAGAACGAGGGTACTGAGCATGACCACCTCGAGCAGTCATGAGGAACTCTACCTTCTCATCGATGACTGGCTCAAAGCTGTAGTGGTGTGTCTAATTCTTTGACTTGAGGTGCATCGACAGTTCACTTTGAGGGTGTTATAGTTTGACTACACGATAACTCGATCTCCTAGCCATTCAAAATTTTGAGGTGTATGCTGGCTATAGCATGTTCATTGTAGGAATTGGATTACACCAATAGAAAATCTATCTACCTCGATAGATGAGGAGCAGCCTTATGATGATCATGAAAATCAAGTCCATAAGCCCATGGTGATGGCAGAGTGAAATAATAGAAAGAGTTTCTATTAGAATTTTCATATTGGACTTGAATTGAATGATTAATTCATATGATGAAAATTAGGGTTTGATGAGATCACCTTAACCCTAATCTGATAGGGGCTCAAGATAGAGGAACTTAATCACATAGGTAACTGCATCGAGAGGTTCATTTTCAGTTCTGATGGGCTACCACCATATACTGCTAGGTATCATTGGTGGATTTTGGAAGTAATTAGAATGATCTGGATGATCGATCATACTAGTTATTTGAATCAGAAAAGTTCTGATCCGTCGAAAGATGTTTTGATGATGTCGATGATAAAGATAATGACATATCCCATTACCATATAGAACTGAAGCTAACTAGGTCATACAAACAAGGATTTGGATCTAGATATCATCAATTGAACTAACCCAGTTCAATTAATTTGAATAAGATTCAATTAGGTACGAAGAAATCATGCTAGCACACGATTGAGCCTAATGTTCTCCTTTAACAATCATTAAAAGTTGTCTCGACTAAGCCAAATATATTTGGACTCACTCAGAAATCTTTACTTGCTCTGACTAGAGCTTGTCCAGATTAGAAAAGGGTTGTTTTAATTTATGAGATAAATTTGAGACAACAACTGCCATTTTCGGTCATCTACTAAATCTTGTCTTTTGACTTTGCTGAAATATTGACCTTTGATACTTAAATATCTGTCCATGTGTCATGCACCCATAGAAGAGAAGATAGACCCTTGTCCCCCTACTAAATAGCAGAATGGCAAGGGGCGCATGCCTAGGGAGGCATGCACCCAAAGAGGATAGAGTTTGGAGTCCCATACGAACTCCAGTTTCTTTATGCTCTATACTTGGGTGGTGCCAAAGACTCTTCTTTGACCAGTCTTGGCACCACCTAAGAAGATTTGTGAGGAACTCTAATCTGATTGGATCAAATGATGTTATCCCTCCAATCAGATTTAGATCTAATTGCATAAAGAGTCATGATTGACCGGGATGATGTGGCACTGCATGGCGCAACAGGATCTATATAAACCATATCTGCGCCTAGGATTTAGAGCTTCTGCCCTTTGCCCATGCCACATAGTCCCTCTCTCTCCTTATCCATGCCTTCCTCTAATTCTCTCTTTCCTCTCCATGCCCAAAAGGTTTTGGGCTTCAGTTTGGTGCGATCCAAGCAAAAGAAAGGCGACAAGAAAGGAAGAAGGCAGCATTGCTGCAAGAGACGACACCCGATCTTCAAAAGCTATTTTGAAGTCCTTCAAGATCAGATTTAGATCTAATTTTTGGAGGATATATTGAAAAGGAGAAGATCTTCAGATCTTGCCTGAGTGAACATCGGTAGATGCCAAGCGCTTGCGTGGTTACATCTAGAACCTCAGGCAAACACTAAGATCATCATAGGATAATAGGATTACCCATAACAAGGGATAAATTAAATTAGATTTAATTTATTTTTATTTTATTTTATTTTATCAGATCGATAAAATTAGATTTGAAAAATCTTAAATTTAATTTGAATTTAAGAAATTTTTTTTTAAAATATTTCTCTTAATCAAATCAAATCTGAACAAACCTGACCCAGAAACAGGGTTTTCCCTTCACCTCCACCATTATATAAATCTCAAAGACACTTTTCCCTCCTCTTAACATAAACAAAAATGAATTTATTCACATCCTATTATACGTAGTTTTAAGCTAATTGAAATACATAATAAGAGAATTAAGAGCTTGATGAACTAGAAAAGCAATAGGAATAGGGATCAAAAGACTACTAACTTAAGATGCAAGGCTCTCTAATTTTATAATGTAAACCCTTTAATACCACCAATGCCATCATATATCATATTGATTAATTTATCCATTAGCTCTTTAGTGTTTGCCTTAGTCAATTTAATATATATACCTCTTATTTATGGCATCAAAGAATTGCTTAGCATTACTATTGTCAAATATTGTATCTAGAATGAAATTAGATATGAATCTCTTTATGATCATAAGGCTAAAATGATTTGCTTTCTCCCATTTTTCAAAGGCAGTTTTTTTTTTTCTATAATACTCTCACTTATAAAGTGAGATAAATGGTCATCATGCAATCCGATATCCAAATCCATTAAATCCAATACTAGCATAATGTCACATTGCCATCTTTTATAGTTTATCATAGTTAGTGTTTCAATGGAAGTAATAGTGTTATTCACAACAAAGGAACTTGCTACAAAATAAACTCAATGCAATTAATTAATAGACAAGAATGGGCAAACCAATATGTTAGAAAATACTTATAAGCATTATTTTAATGCATGAGAACCATTAATATAATACCATAAATTTTCTTTGTAAAGAAAATGACTCACATAAGGTACTTTCTATAGCGTACAATAAAATCAACTAACAAGATGTCATCAGTTTTCAGAGGTTCGTCTACTTCAACCAATCAAAATTATAACACATAATAAATGTCCTTTGGGTAAATAATCATGTGCAATAATTTCACAATACTTCTTAGTCCCTTCAAACACCAAAAGAAGGATCCTACAATTTTAATGGATGGGGCACTATGGTAGTTACCTTTCATTAAAATCCATAGCCCTCCAAATTAGGAATCAACCAGTGATGCCTATAAATCCATTCATTAACCTTAATGCACCAATAGCATATAAATTATAAAAATAATAGTCCTCAAAACATATCATTATTTAGACAAAAATATGAGAGTACAAAAATTTGTGTTAGCATGTTATTGATTTTTATGTGACAAAACTGTATTATAGGAATCAAAATAATTAAAAGAAGAGTTTCATGAAAAAAAAAAAACTTTATTATAGGGATGAAAATAATCATCCGGAGACCTTTATGTAATAAATCTCTATTATAGGGATCAAAAGATAATCATCTAATTTAATTACATATTTTTCTTATATATTTTATCTAGATAGATTTGATTTAGTGATGTTTGAAGTTTTTCCTTTTCCATACACATAATATATAGGAAAATGATTATAGCTCGACTAAGTTAGATTAATGAAAGATGAATGTTTTAGGCTAAGTGAAGCAACTCGCTGGACCTTGTCCAGCTAGCAAGCTATGGGACGCTCTCCATTTTGGATGATTTTTCAAGCTACAATCAAATCAAGATGACATAGGAGGGTATGAAAAAGATGGTATTCATCACACTTTATGAAAAAATTGCACTATAGGGATTGAATCATAATTTTCTCTTTTATTTTATTTTATTTAGTTAATTATTTTATTATTTTAGGCTAACTGAGTTCAAATTTTGAGTTGAAACAAAAACTCAAAATCCAATAACACTTTCTTCTTCCTCTCAATCGAGTGGAGGAAGAGATTGAATTTGGCAACCCCTTCTTATCAAATCTCGGCAAGTGGCCATCGAAAATCTTTAATAGGTGTACCACTGGCTTCTCTCTAAGGGTTCGATTGATGGTTTCCCAACGATTGAGAGGAAAACCATTAGTGAACAAGATTTGATGGTTCCTTTCCTCTTTAATCGAGTGTTGGAAAATATGTAGGATTTCATGCATAAATTTTAAAACTTTTTCAAAAATAAAGAGCAGCAAAAGACATAGATTAAACTATTTAATCTATAATATGCATGTAATCAAATTATAAAATTCTACATCAAAAATCTATAATATATTATGATGCAAATATAAATCTAAAATTAAATTAATCATAAATGGTATTGATCATATCAATATCTAGATCTAAAATAATTCTAGATCTAACCCTAGATCGCATCTAGGTCATCAAGAGATCAGATCTCTTACTTCTGCATGGATCAAGAACTCCACGATTAAATCCATTATTACCTTTGGAGCCTTACAAGCGTCCGACCTCTATAGGTGATCCACATGAATCTGCAACACAAATCGAAGGTTCGTCGAACGAAGATTTGCTCGAAGTGTTAGCTTCTTGTAGATCCCTCCCGATGGTTAATCAAATATATGTTCTTCGGATCTCTTAGACACTCTAAGAGATGAAGAACATGAGGAGGAATAAGAAAAAAAATCCAACCCTTGGATCTTTCAAAAATCAAAAAATAAGAACATGATAAAATAAATCCTAAGAGAAAGACAAATCTTCTCCTTTAAGACATCAACAGTTGATGTCCTAAAAATATCTCTATGCTACGACAAGAGGAGACCTTCTCCTCTAGGATTTTTATTAAGTTTCTAGATCTAATATTTTTGATTTTCATCATATAAAATTTTCATAAAAATTGGAGAGGAAAGATTCTCCAAGAAATCCTAAGAGAAGACCTTTCTTCTCTTCTCCTTCTCTCATCAGGACATGATCAGATCATGTCCAAAAAAAATAACACTATGCCCCAACAACTTAGAGCACTCATCCCCACACCCAAATCCTCTCTCTCTCTCAAATTTTTATCATATAAAAATCATAAATAAAATAAAAAGAGAGAAACATAAAAGAAAAATATAAGAGAAGATAATCTTCTCTTACCTTGTCTCTTCAAGATATCAATCTTTGATGTCTTAATTAAGGGCTCTTCTCCAAAAATATTGGCACCACAAATCCTTCACACCTTCTCCTCCTTCTTCTCTAATTTTTCATGATTTTTTTGAAATTTATCACATCCTCTTACCATCTCAAAGGAGGTGCTCCTTTTTATTGCAAGACTAGGTCAAAACCTAGTCAAAAGGGGAACTTCTATGGGGTGTCCAACTCTTGGACACCCCTCTCACTCATTATTTTGTGTAACCACTGATTGTCATGCATAAAAGCAAGGAAGAAAGGGCCGAATAAGATAGAAGGGCATGGGTAGAGTTGGTGCACAAGGGAGAGAGGAGTTTGGATCAAAGAAGACTCTTCTAAGTAGGAAACAATTTCCAACTTTCTTCTAGTTTTGACCAAGTCAAAATATATTCCAAATAATCTGATAGGTGAAAAGTGGGGATCTCTCATTGGCATGGGAATGTTCACATAAACCTTAAAAAAATATATATGGGCATGGGCTTTCTTAGGTGCAAGAGAAAGAGAGAGAGTCCCAGTCCAACTGGAACTCCTCTTATTTGACTAGATCAAAATTATTTTAAACCTAATTTAAATTTTATTTAAAATAAATTAAATATAATCCAATTAAGGATGATCCTAGTCCAACTAGAAGCCTAATTAAATTAGATTAAATCAAGATTTAAATCTAATTTAAATCCTAAGTCAATCAGGTGCACCCAAGTCCTAGTCAAAAAAGAAATTATTCTTTCCTACAATTGGATTATCTAATAAATCAACTAGACTTAATATAATTAAATTTAAATCAATTCTAATTGAATCTAATTCAATTAGACTTAATCTTAGCTTGATTGCTTAATTAAATTGAGCGAATTAGCAATCCAATTGCTAATCAATCCTCCTACAATACTTGCATTAGGTCAAACATTAATCGCATTGAATGTTTGACCTCGAAATAATTTTCAATCATCAATTAACCATTTGATCAGGTTACAAGCTCTAATGTATGTGACTCCATAAATTTGAACCTAAGCTGGTAGCACAAGAATCAATTCCTATACCAATCGAAGTTACCATCTAGTAATAGTTTCCGACGTTCAAATAGATCGAATGTATGTAAAACAACATTCTTAGAACCCTAGCCTATAATTACCATATAATTCATCCCTTTGACTAATAATGCTCAAGACGACTTTGAGTATGCTGTCAGCACTCATACAAGTCATCGCTATTATGTCTCAAAATTTTATAAATCCCAAAACACCTCACGAGGATTACCCAGGCCTAAGTTTTGCTAAATTGAAACACAGCGAGTCATTGTCTTCCTGATGTTAATCAAGAGTCGTCAATCCCATCTTGACTCATACATCGACTTTACAAGTACTTGACTGTACTTAAAAATCTTTTGAATCTATATTAGAAATACAGACAGTTCGACACCAAAATATAGTAAGTTACTTGCAAGTCACCATGGTAATCTTAGGTCGGAGGGACACTTATACCTATTGGCCTTAGCTAGCTAATCTTGACAGTAGAGTGCTACATTGGTCACGTTCAATGCAAATATACTCCTACATCTCACCTGGATATCATACCAGTGTCTCCACACTACTTGATTACGAGGATAACCGACGCATATGGTATACAGTGATCTATACTTGATAAGTTATAGTCCTTGTTAATAACTTATCATTTACTCATGAATAATTTAATAACCATCCGATAAATCCTTCTTTATTGATTGATTGTAGTTTTAAGGACTTCATCATAATTTAGAAGTTCATTTAAGAAAGATAGAACTTTTATGATGAACCAGCCAAATAACTATTATTATTAGATAATTCATATACTAATTTTAATCATCTACTATTTAGATGATTATCTTTAGGACACATTTTCCAACAACTCTCACTTGGACTAAAGCCAATCAAAATGATATCAAATATCCTATCTTCCACTTGAGTTCGTAGAACTCCTTAGTTTCGAGGCCTTAGCAAATGGATCGGTCAAGTTCTCCTTTTCCATCAATCTTCTAAAGATTGACGTCACCCTGATAAAAAATCAAAGATGATAGCAATGCAGAATATGCTGGTTTTTTGGTTCTTTAGTCTGAGCTATGGCTCCAATGCTATGATAGAACTGGACCATCGATGGAGGATGCCACTCCCAACCTGCTAATGAACCCCAGTAACTATATAGCTTACATGGCAGCATTATATGCCACAATGTCTCTACATCACTAACTGAATAGGCTAAAGTATCCTGCTTAGAATTTTTCTAGTAGATTGTTCCTATAATTAGGGTATGAGCCGATATTCTCTAGTTGTCATCTTATTCTGACTAAAATTAAAATATCCACATGTTTTAAGTCAGTACTTCCATATTTAAGTTACTAGACCTTAGTATTTTTTAAATACTTAAGCATTGTCTATACAATCTTTCAGTGGTTCTTACTTGGATCAGATTTGTATCTGCTTACTACCTCTAGTGAGTATACCATGTCTGATCACGTACATGGAGAAATAAGATGATAGCTAAACCTTTATTCTTTACAATGCTGGAATGTCATTTTTGATTAAAAGAATTTCATCCACAGACAACACAAGGAATAACACTATAGAATATTTTATCCAATTATAAATATAGAATTTATCTTTGTTCATAACAAAGGCATATGTTCAAAACGTATGTTCTAATTCTGAGGTAACAGCCAAATAGGCTTTAAGGTCTTTACCTTCCCATCTACGCTACTCTGATCCTTTGGAAAATCTATTCACACCTAATGGATTTTATTCTTTCAGGTGAATCAACTAGTGTCCATACACTATTGATTTTCATGGACTTCAATTTAGATCATGTGGCTCCAGATCACTGCATTGTATTCCTATAGGTGATCGGATCCTTATTGTTCTTATAGAGCTCAATGGGATCACCATCCCGAACCTAGATACTGAAGTATCTGTCCAGCTTATGCGGTACTCTACCGGATCTCCTTAAAGATAACACTTTAATGGACTCCAGATTTGATCTGATCAAATTTGGTTCTATAGGTTTACTAGATTATGTCCGTTCTTTTCTACCAGTCAAATTTTTTCAAGTTCAACTTAATAGGCATTAGTTCCTTCTCTAAGGAACTTCTTTTCGAAAAAAATGCCCTACTACTAATGAACATCTTATGTTCTTTAGCATAGTAGAATTAATAACCCTTAAATACTTATTGGATCAGGATCCAAGCTTCTCTGTGTGCAAATATATGACATAGGTCGATCAACTCCAAACCCGAAAGTGAGAGAGTCCTAGTCGTATGTCTGATCCAAATTCCATATGGAATTTATAGCGCACGGATTTACTTAGAACTTTTTCAGTAAAACTAGTACCAAAAAGCACAACCCTAAAATAGGCAAACAAAGTGAATCCTATAGTGGATTGAACATGTTAACAAAGTTTAATTTTTTCTCTTCAGATACATGTTTTCAAAAAAAATCCACTTGAGAGAATCCATTCTCTCACTAGATAATGGATGCACGATGAGAAGTGAACGATCAGATATTGTGCCTCTTGATCCGACTTGAAGAGAGTTCTAAATACCGATTCAGTTTTTTATTTATTTTCATTATATGAATCATTTGAATATTTCAATAATTCAGTTAGATCTCCATGCCCAGATAGGTCATCTATAAAAATATTAGTATCTTTCTTTGCACTTAAGTTCATAAGTCCAATACATCACTATGTATGAGACTTAGAACTTTATCGGCTCCTTCATCTTTTTCAGTAAAAGATGACTTTGTCATTTTTTCAAGAAGACAAGATTCACAGACTATCAATGATTCACAATCATTGATGTCAAGGTTTTTCTCTCAAGCTAACCTATTTATCCTATTCTTGTCAAGATAACTAAGCCTATAATGCCAAAGATAGATATCCATAACATAATCTAATTTGGGTGTGTACATTATACTTAATAGGTTGTATAAATATTAAATATCATTTCTTTATTATCTATGTATTACTGAAATGTTATTCATAATAATATCATAATAATCTTCTTTATTGATAAATGATAACCATCTCTGACCAAAAGGCTATCAGAGATCACATTTATCATAAACGATGGACAATAGTGATAATTACTCAAAATGATATCTATTGAAAATAAGCTTCACTACTATAAAAATGATCTATGGCAGCGCATACTATGACAGCAATTTTCGAAATCGTTACCATAGATCCTACGACAGCGATTTTTGTTAACCGATCTATGACAGCAGTTTTTATAACCACTACTATAGATCAGCCGACATATGGCAGCGGTTAACAAAAATCGCTGTCATAGGTCGGACCTATAGCAGCGGTTATAAAAAATTGCTATCATAAGTAGACCTATAGGAGCGATTCATTGCAACCGCTGCTATAGATCGGACCTATAGCAGCGGTTAGTGAAACTGCTGCCATAAGTCGGACCTATAGCAATGGTTAGTAGAAATCGCTGTTATAAGCTTAATTATAGCAGTAATTAATTATAACCATCATCATATATATTTTTTTAAATATTATATAATTTTAAAATTTACTATCCATCTTCACCATTCATTATCTAAATAATTATTATTAGAGTGTCGTCACAAAAGATCGCTTTGATCTGATGGCCCTAGCTTCATCGATCAGAAAAATTTAATTTCGATGACCACGAACGACGATATGATGATCTGATAGACGGAGACCTTCGATGAATTCAAAAATATACAAAGATGATCTTGGTGATGTTTGTAGTGTACTATCAAAGTTTCACTTCAATCGAATATCATTATCTTGGTCAATTTAATATAGATTAGTTTCGACCATTAAACGATAAACGAGTGATCAAAAGATCAAATGATGTCCGATTATGAGATAATTTTTTTTATAATGATCTCGGTACTATTTTTAATCATTTTTTATGTGGTGATTATAAAATTCAACTCATGAGATGAAGATGATCTCAAAACTATACGTCTTCTGATACACATTCTGAAACTTCACTGTTTGTTATGCTGTGTTGGTTTGAATATTCTTTAACTGAAAATTATATGAAAATAATTTAAATTTTACTATCATCATCAATAAATATTTAAAATTATAACAAAGATCATTTAACTAAAAAATTATCTCATAATCGAACATCGTTTAACCCTTTGATTGCTTGTTTCTAATTTAACGATCGAAATTATTCCATACTAAATTGACCATGATAACGATATCCGATTGAAGTAAAACTTTGACAGTATGCTACAAAACATCATCGAGATCATCGTTGCAGATTTTTAGATCTATCAGAGATCTTCATCTATCAGATCATCGCATCATCATTCGTGATCGTCAAAATCAAATTTTTCTAATTGATGAAACTAAGGCCATCGGATCGAGGCGATCTTTTGCGACGACACTCTAATGATAATTATTTAGATAATAAATGATGAAGATGGATATAAAATTTTAAAATTATATAATATTTAAAAAATATAAAAAAAAATATTTTCAATCTATGGTAGTGGTTATAAAAAACCACTACTATAGATCTACGGCAGTGGTTATAGAACCATTGTCATAGATCTGTGGCAGCGGTTATGCCGTAGATCTATGACAGTGGTTTGATAATTGCTGCCATAAGTTAGGATAAAAATCTTCAAATTTTTTTTGCTTTTCTTCCATGTGTGCTCGATCTCTCTCTCTGTCTCTCTCCCCCTCCTCTCCATCGTCGGTGAGGCTTCTTCCCTTCGATCGATGCCGACCTTTCTTCCCCCTCGATCGATGCTGCCCCTCCTTCCCCCTCCCCCTCTGGGGCCCCATCCTCAGCCGCACCTCCCACCACCCGCTACCACCCACCTGGCCTCCACCCCCACCCCTCCCTCTGGCTGCCCCTCCTTCCCCCCATCCCCGACCACTCCTCCCCGCCACCCCCCACCTCCCCAGGCCGCCCCTCCTTCCCCCCATCCCTGGCCACCCCTTCTCGCCACCCTCCAGCCCTATTTCGGATGCCCCATCCCGCCACCCCCCCACCGGCCCCCCTACCCCCCAGCCTCCCCCCGATCGCCCCTTCTTCCCTCCATCCCCAGCCGCTCCTCCCTGTCACCCCCACCGGCCACCCCACCCTCCCTCGACTGCCCCTCCTTTACCCCATCCCCGGCCACCCTCCTCGCCACCCTGCCACTCCCCAAACCCACATCTCAGGCCGCCCCTCCCCGCCACCCCACACCCACTCCCCCAACCCTACCCTCCCCACGGCCGCCCTCCTTCCCCGCATCCCCATCCACCCCTCCCACCACCCAACCACCCCCACACCCCAGCCCCCATCCTTGGCCACCCCTCCATGCCACCCCCACCCGACCACCCCATCCCCCACACTCCCTCTTTCGATCGTCGATCCTTCCGTCACTGTGCCTCCCGGGCCTCCTAGTCACGGTGCCCCTCCCCCTGGCCTCCATCCCCGACTGACCCTGCTCTCTCTTACTTTCCTCTTTCTCTCTCTTCTCTATCTTACTATCTTGCTTTTGTTTCATAGATTACCTCTAGTGCCATCGTCCTTCTCTAGCGTCGTTGTCGGCGACTCTCAGAGCTTTTGGTGTGATCCGCTCTCTATAGCCGTAGGTATATTTTTTTTTTTAATTTTATAATATTATTTATTAATTATGTATATTTATAATAATTTATAAAATATTTATAATAAATATTATAAATATTATAATTATCTGCATGCCATAGTTTTTGGATCGTACCGTGGCGGTAGCCTTGGGCTGTGCCGTGGCAGTAGCTATGGACTAGATTTGTCAATGGGTTGGGTTCGGATCGGAACCTGAATATTTAGATCCAGACCCAATTTTAATTATTGATACCGAATCCAAATTTGAATATCCGATGGATTTGTACTTAAAGTACCAGACCTGAACCCTAATGGATCCCGAAAGGCTAGACTCGATTCTGGGATTCAAAACTAAGAAATGGAGAGACTTAGAAGGAGATCGATAGATTGATAGAGGGAGGGTCGGTTGCTCATCGACCGTCGACAAGGGAGACCGAGACTGGGAGGGAGGGGATCCAGCCTTGCCGCCATCATCGATGAGGGAGATCGAGAGAGGGAGAGAGGAAGGGAGGGATCTAGCCTCGCCGCCATCATTGGGAGGGAGAGGGTCCGACCTCGCCAACGAGGGAAATCGAGAGAGGAGAGTGGAAGATCGAGAGAGCGAGAGAGGGAGGGAGAGGGTCCAGCCTCATCGGCATCACTGGGAGGGATGGGGTCCAGCCTTGTCGGTGAGGGAGATCGAGGGAGTGAGAGAGGAAGGGATGGGGTCTGGCCTCGTCGGTGAGGAAGATCGAGAGAGGGAGAGAGGAAGATCAAGAGATGGATAAACTAGGAGGGAGGGGTTCGGCCTCGCCGCCATCACCGACGAGAGAAATCGAGAGAGGGAGAGAGGGAGTGATCAAGGGGATGGCACACAACCGAGTTGGCTCTGATATGCAGTCGAGCCAGCTCGAGCCATGATCGAGCTGGTTGGGAGAGGACCCAAGCTAGATGTCTCAGGCATGGAGTTGGCTATCTCAGACACAAAGCCAGCTCGGCTTCTGAGTGAATAGAATTTGATATGTGTCTCTAAGGTTCCAACTTTAAGCCCTAAGGTGCTATCATCATCTACTTTGTTCTTCTTTCAGATTTCTGGATTAACACCAAGATTTGTGCAAGAGATAGGATCTACGATTATTGCCCATCCTTAATTATTTATGAATGTAATTCATGTTGTAGAATTTATTGCATAACATTTTCTAGATGTTTATATTTTGTTGCTTTTGTTTATTGCATTGCATAATGATAGACCCATCAATTGATTAGTGTACATATTAGAGACTATTTATTGATGCTATACTAATATTATTGTTCAACATATTATATTAATTAATGTTCATTAACGTTGCAGGTCACGATGGCTCCGAAATGCCATCTAGCTTTCACCCCTATCCCTCAGTGGGTTATGTGCAGTTCAGCATCCGAGGAGCAGTCGGAGCATACTCCGTCCACCTTGGCATCAGCTACTCAGGAACCTTCGGCATCTATACTCCACTGACGGCATCTACTCTACCGATGGCATCTACTCCACTAACAGTTGAGCCTATACCATCGCCCATATCTAAGATACATATTACTACGCAGGCATCTGAGTGTACGTTTTTATTATATTAGCACAACTTTATTTTTTATATAGAATTTATACACTTATATATTTGCATAACGTATTTGCATTATAGGTACATCATTCAGCTGAACATTTTATGATCCCACACGTATGGCACACGTGTGGAACCCCTAGCATCAGGTGATGGTCTATTACGATGCGAAGGGAAGATCGGTAGGGGAGATCGCATGGGAGATGCATTCCTTTTTTGGAGTGCTTGTGAGGCGGTCGGACATCATTCCCATAGAGCCCAGAGACTGGTGTTTAATGGATGTTGCCGTCAGAGACTGGGTATGGGAGGAGATATAGATAAGTATGCGCATCTTAGTTATATTTATACATTTTATATGTTTACACTATATTTGTTTGATTAGAATAATTTTGTAACTAATTTTTAATAACTTTGTGTAGAGAAGGTACGATTTCTCCGATCATGAGAGGACTTGAGATGCTCAATTAAGAATGATCGGGAAGTTGTACCAGGGTTAAAAGGTTAAGCTCCATAGAGGATGGCTCAAGCACCGATGAGACACTCCGAAGGAGCTTATTCCCTGGATACAGGACTGTCCTCCGAGTCAGTGGGAGAGGATGATTAGACACTGAAGGAGCCAAGAGTTCAAGATAAAATTTTTAATTTTTAAATTTTTTAATATGCTTAAGATTTTATTTAAATATTTTTTAAATATTTATTATTTATTTAAATATTTGTTAGGCTATCTTCCGTCAGAACTAAGAGAATCGTGCAGCCCAGGAGTATACGCACACTCTAGGTCGCGAGTATATGGTCAGTCGTATGTATAGAGAGATAATTAATTCTAAATCTTACTAGATAAATTAAATTCATATTTTTTATTATCTTTTTGATAAATTTATTCTTTGTTATAGCTGATGAGAGATGGAGTGATGTCCAACCATTGCGAGATCTTTCGATCCAGCCACACGGACAAGACAAACAGACTGATGAACGCCACGATCGAGCATATTTTTGTAAGTATTAAATATATTAATATATATGATTAGTATTATAGCATTTTTTATAAAATTTTATTTTAATTTATAATTATAGGATCAATTAGATGCACTCGCGAGCGAGGGCCCAGATACTATTGGGCCCCATGACCATCTATCTCAGGTCTTAGGGCTTGAGCACTCTAGGAGGATCCGATGCAGACCCGAACACACACCGACGAGCTATTGATCCAAGGCGAGCGTCTCCTTGTAGATTTTTGATGTTGTCAGTTAGGAGGAGCTTGAGGAGTTGGCATGGGCAGATCATGCTGCGATGCGGGTAGATCGGACTGAGGAGCGCGCATCTCATTTGGAGAGCATCGTAAGAGACATGATGTCAATGCTCAACGTGCATTTTGGAGTCACAAGCTTCGAAGATATATTGGTCCGCATTCCAGCTTCAGCTCCAACTTCGGCTCTAGCTCCAACACTAGCTCCAGCTCTGGATGACAACAATGATGATGTAGATTTAGGAGATTTTTGATGTATTTTATTTTTTTTAAAATATTATAATAAATTTTATTCGATAATAAAATTTTAGTATTTTAGAATAATTTTTATATTTATTATATTTTTTTAAATTATATATCTATATTTATCAGATAAAATATATAAAAAAATAAAAATTTTAATTTTTTTAATTATTCAAGATCTATGGTAGTAGTTTTATAATCGCTGTCATATTTGTGCCAATTATTGCCATAGATTTTTGATACAAACGGTATCAACCATTATATTAGATCTATGACAGCGGTTAAAAAATCGCTGCTATAGATCATCTATGGCAGCGATTATATAACCACTATTATAGGTCGTTCTATTGCAGCAGTTTATAAACCGCTACAATAGGCTATCTATGACAGCGATTCAAACAACTGCTGTCATAGAGCTACGACGATGGCTACAGTAGCAGTGGTTAAATAACCACTGCCATAGCCTATGGCAGCAATTTTTTAGGCTACGGCAGCGGTTATGAATCGCTATTGTAGCTCTTTTTTGTAGTAGTGCTTGATAAATCCTAAAGCTAGGATTGGAACAACACTTTCATCCTCAACGTTCAGATATTTCTCATCATTTTTAAATATCCCACTTATTTATAGTCTTTGCAATAAATTGCATAAAACTACTGGCATCTAGTACCCATGTAGTAGAATTATTTATAGAAAAATTTAAAGGTATTATCATATAACATCTTTAATGAGCAATTTTTACTTCTTTCTCTTATTCAGCTTATTATGGTCAAGTGAAGCAAGATAATTCCTTTTCCTATGACCCTACTTCTAACATTAGAAGCACTATGCCTAATTTGGGTTAATCTTGGATTAATTATTTTGACTGGGCTTAGAAGCCCCAGTACGAACCCATTCGTACTGCTGAACCAAATTCAACTCTCGATACTAATTATCGAAGTTGGATCCCATAACTCATCACTGTCTAACAGTAAAGCAATTAGGATTTAGCCTTAATTTGAGAAAAGAGAACATTGACCTAAGTATATGAATTATATTAAGCCTAAAGACTTGGACTTTAGTCTAAAGATTCTCTCACTATTTTATTCGAATTGATAGCCTCTACCTCCAATTCAAAAAATTACTTTAATTTTTTAGTAGGTACTAGAATCCACATAGACTACACACGAGCCCAACTTTGGTTGGCCAACTCATGTACATCTAAGGATAGGTTCATAATTAATTATTTCTTCAAATAATTTTTAGTAATTTAATTTTGTCCTAAAAATCTAATCAGTAGGCTTTGGCCTCCACTATAATGATCCGGTTAAGTCCAACCATTAACATGACTATACTTGGTGCATCTAACCAATGAATGATTAGGCCTAATTTTGGTTGGCTAATCTAACCACCATTAGAGAGACACATCCAAGTCGTCATATGATGAATGATAATTCCATTAGTCAACAAGCACCAGGCCTTTGGGCCTCCAATGATTATTGAGTTAATGGACTCATTATCAAACACCTTAATGGGAGGTTAGGACTCGATTATCTCCATAACTTCATAATTTTAAGGATCTAATAATTTTAGAAAATTTAAATTATTAGTAATTTAAGGATAGAAAAGATATGGACCAATCTGCTCCCACTGACTTCACCAAGTCAGGTCCTTTAACTGACTTCACAAGTCACTAATGAGGATTATGATCAATTTTGGTCCATGGACACCTATATCAGTCTCACTAAATGAAATTAGTCTCACTGATTTCTTATGTGACATGGGTTAGCTCGAATCAATAAGCAACCTAATCAAAATCTGATTAACCATATTGGTCTGGTAAGTGAGATATGTGGGAGGATCTACCAAGGTTTGCCTTAGACACCATCAGAAATGGTCAGATAAGCGGGCTGCCAATTAAAAACCATCGATCTGAAATGTCATACTTACCTTAGACACAAATTGGTTTGTTAGTTTTGATTTGGTCTGCCTAAAGACTTGGGCTCGACCACTGAGCCACGATCAGATCCATTTGTTAGATATATGGACTTTGATCAACTATAACTATTGAATTGATCTATAGAAAAAAAAATGATCTAATCTTAATTAACTATTAATTAGATTTGATCAATTTCTTAACTGAGTCCATATTTAATCTAACCATAGGTCTAACCCAATTAATGACCTGATCAAAACTAACCCATTTAACCTTTAACCCAAGTTTTATGAATTATCTTAGGATCTTCAAATCACAAACCTAGATCCTAAATAATCATTTAATTCTTAATTAAGTTCAAAGTTTGAGTTTATGGAACCTCAAAACTAGTTTCTAATTTTATTATTTAAAATATTTTTAAATTATAAATAATTTATATTGAATCATATTCAATACATGATTATAGATCTGATTTATTTCATTATTTAGATCATGTCCTAGGATTTCAAATCTAGGATTTTACAAAAAGTAAGTTTTCAATTTAAATTTTATAAAATAAATATATCATATATATATATTCTAGATTTAAAATAAAAATTATATATTAATATATGTAATAAGAGGATCTAGATCTAAACATAAAATACATCATGTGGATCAGATCATAAATAATTTAAAATTAGATTTAAAATCTAAAAAGAAATCATAAATCACTTTAGATCTCATCTAACATATTTATGACTTAGATTTCTCGAATCAGCACATACTAAAATAATCTTTCAACTGTAAGGGGTAAACCTTACAGCAGGATAATCTTATGGCAGTATGTATAATTCTGATATTACTTAGATTTAATCTAAATAATCTAAAATAGATTAAATATTTATTTAATTTTAGATTTAAATTAAAAAATTAAATCATAATTTTTTTTAAATCTAATCTAAATTATTCATGATTTAGATTCAGATCAGCATATACTAGGACAACCTTTTTATTGTAAGGGGTTAACCTTACAATAAAACAACCTTATGACAGTATGTGCGATCTTTAATTAATTTTAATTTTTAAATTTAATCTAATATAAATATAATCATATTATAAAAGAACCTAGATGCTCTGATACCATTGTTGAAAAATATGCAGGGTTTCATTAATAAATTTTGAAACTTTTTGAAAAATAAAGAGCAGCAAAAGGCATAGATTAAACTATTTAATCTACAACATGCATGTAATCAAATTACAAAATCCTACATCAAGGATCTATAACATGTTATGATGCAAATATAAATCTAAAATTAAATTAATCATAAGTGATATTGATCATATCAATATCTACATCTAGAATAATTCTAGATCTAACCCTAGATTGCATATAGATCACCAAGAGATCAGATCTCTTACCTTTGCATGGATCGAGAACTCTATGATTAAATTAATTATTGTCTTTAGAGATGCACAAGCATCTGGCCTCTATAGGTGATCCACATGAACCTATAATACAAATCGAAGGTTCATCAAATGAAGATCCGCTCGAAGTGCTAGCTTCTCGTGGATCCCTCATGATGGTTAATCAAATACATGTTCTTTAGATCTCTTGGACACTCCAAGAGATGAAGAACATGAGGAGAAATAAGAAAAAAATCCAACCCTTGGATCTTTCAAAAATCAAAAAATAAGAACATGAAAAAATAAATTCTAAGAGAAGATAAATCTTCTCCTTCAGGACATCAACGATTGATGTCCTGAAAATATCTCTATGCTAGGACAAGAGGAGACCTTCTTTTCTATAATTTTTTTTAAGTTTCTAAATCTAATATTTTTATTTTCATCATATAAAATTCTCATAAAAATTGGAGAGGAAAGGTTCTCCAAGAAATTCTAAAAGAAGATATTTTTTCTCTTCTCCTTCTCTTATCAGGACATGATCAAATCATATCAAAAAAAAATAACACCATGCCCCAACAACTTAGAGCACTCATCTCCACACCCAAATCCTCTCTCTCTCTCTCTCTCAAATTTTTATCATATAAAAATTATAAATAAAATAGAAAGAGAGAAACATAAAAGAAAAATATAAGAGAAGACAATCTTCTCTTACCTTGTCTCTTCAAGACATCAACCTTTGATGTCTTAATTGAGGGATCTTCTCCAAGAATGTTGGCACCACAAATCCTCCACACCTTCTCCTCCTTCTTCTCTAATTTTTCATAATTTTTTTGGAATTTATCACATCCTCTTACCATCTCAAAGGAGGTGCCTTTTTATATTGCAAGACTAGGTCTAAACCTAGTCAAAGGGGAAACTTCTATGGGACGTCCAACTCTTGGACGCCCCTCCCACTTATTATTTTGTATAACCACTAATTCTTACACACAAAAGCAAGAGAGAAAGGGCTGAATAAGATAGAGGGGCGTGGGTAGAGTTGGTGCACAAGGGAGGGAGGAGTTTGGATCAAAGAAGACTCTTCCAAGTAGGAAACAATTTCCAACTTCCTTCTAGTTTTGACCAAGTCAAAATATATTCTAAATAATCTGATAGGTGGGGTGTGGGGACCTCTCATTGGCATGGGAATGTTCATGTAAACCTCAGAAAAATAAATGTGGGCATGGGCTTTGTTAGGCACAAGAGAAAGAAAGAGAGTCCCAGTCCAACTGGCACTCCTTTTATTTGACTAGGTCAAAATTATTTTAAATCTAATTTAAATTTTATTTAAATTAAATTAAATATAATCTAATTAAGAATGATCCTAGTCCAATTAGAAGCCTAATTAAATTTGATTTAAATCCTAAGTCAATCAGATGCACCTAAGTCCTAGTCAAACAAGAAATTATTTTTTCTTACAATTGGCTTATCTAATGAACCAACTAGACTAAATATAATTAAATCTAAACCAATTCTAATTAAATCTAATTCAATTAGACTTGATCTTAGCCCAATTGCTCAATCAAATTAAGTCAATTAGCTATCTAATTGCTAATCAATCCTCCTACAATACTTGCATTAGGTCAAACGTCAATCACATTGAATGTTTGATCTCGAAACAATTCTCAATCATCGATTAACCATCTGATCAGATTATAAGCTCTAATGTGTATGAACTTATAGATTTGAACCTAAGTCGGTAGCATAGAAATTAATTTCTGTATCAATTAAAGTTACCATCTAGCAATGATTTTCGACGTCCAGATAGGTCGAATGTATGTGTAAAGCAACATTCTTAGAACCCTGGCCCATGGTTACCGTATAATTCATCTCTTTGACCAATAATGCTCAAGATAATTTTGAGTACGCTGTCAATATTAAAAATTATATCCTAAAGTTAATCATCTAAATTATAGATGATTGAGCTAAATATAATTATACTTGAATTATTAATAAATAAAATTATTATTTTAGCATTTTCATTACTTTGTGCATCTTTCTGTAATGAGCTCTTCTATGATGAAGTTCTTAGGACTATTTAGACTCGACAAAGAAGGATTTATCATTTAATCCTTAAATCAGTTTGCGACCAAATAATTCATTGTTAACTAGGACGACAACGTATCGAGTGTAGATCATTATGTGCCATAATTATTGGTTATCCTCTTAATCAAAAAGTTTGGAGATACTGTTATGGCATGCAGGTGAAGTGTACGGATATATTTTACTGAACATGGTCCAACTATGGAGCTCTCTTCTGCCAAGAGTTGCTCGTAAAGGATATGGGTATATATGTCCCTTAGATCTGAGATCACCATGATGACTTGCAAGCAACTCACTGTACTTAGATATCAGACTATCTAAATTTTTAATTCAATGATGGAAGGCTATTGGATGCAGTCAAGTACTTGGCTTGTCGGTGCATGAGTCAAAATGGGATTGACCCCTCTAAGTGTTGGAGCAAGTGCATCGCTGTATTTCAATTTAGCAAATCTTCGATTGGGGTAGTCCATATGATGGATGCTGAATTTTGAAATACAATATGGATGAATTTTTAGAATTGACAGTTAACCCTAGATCATCCTATGAGCATTGAGGTTAAGGGGATGAATTATACGGTAATCATATGCCATAGGTTCGTCAATATTGCATTTCAATTTTTTGATCTATCAGAACGTTGGGTACCATTGCTAGATGGTAATATCGATTGATATAGAAAATTAATTTCTGTGCTACTGGCTTAGGATTCGAACCTATGGGGTCACACATAATAGGAGTTCCTACCTGATCTTATGGCTGATATTGAGTCCCGATGACCTAGGACTCTATGATCAAGAGTTTTACTAGTTTGAGACTCTATGATCAAGAGTTCTACTAGACCGAGACTGTGAGTCCTACTTGTCTGAGACTCTCTGATCGAGAGTCCTGATGATTTGGGACTCTATGGTCAAGAGTCCCACTAGACTGAAACTCTGTGATCAAGAGTCCAATGGACTAGGACTCTGAGTTCTACTCATCTAAGATTCTCTGATCAAGAATTTCACTAGTCTGGGACTCTATGATCGCAAGTTTGATTCATTTGGAACACTGGATTTAAGAGTCCCACTGGTTTAGGACTCTTCAAGAGTTTCATGTTGATGGGACTCTATTTCTCAGACACCTACTTGATTGAAACTCTATATTTATTAAAAAATTAATTAGTAATTTGATTATTGATTAGCTCAATTTGATTAAGCGATGAGAATTCAATCAAGTTCGATTGAATTTGATTTGATTGGGTTTGATCCGATCAGGTTATGAGATGATCTAATCACTTTGGAAGATTCGATCCTGATTTGATCAGAACTTGGAGCTAATTAATTTCTAATTTGATTAAAATTTTATTGGGTTAGGTTAAGCCTAATTTGGTTAGGTTTTACCTAATTCAATTAGGTATGGATTAATTAGTTTGGTTGAAACGAATTAGGACTAAGTCAAATGAGATTTGAAATCAAACTCTCCCATGCACCACCACCTTTGACTTTTCCACCCTATGGCCCATGCCTCTTTGGTTTTTATGTGAGTTTTTCTCATGCAGAAGAGATTCTTGTGCACCATCTCTTTCTCTCTTTAACCTGGTCGAAAAGTTGGATTAGGTTGAAATTCTATTGTTGGTTGTTTGGTTGAAACAACCTAACCCCTTGCCCTTATCCTCTTGCCATGCCCATTGTATTTATTTTTCATGTACACTTTTATGCATGAATCAAAGTGGGTGCATAGAAGGAGAGTCCTTATATGTGTGAAACACCCTAGGGGGGGGGGGGTGTTGGAAGTGGATAGGAATTCCATTTGAATTTAAATTCAAGTGGAGATTGGTTGAAACAAGTTCAACCATCGATCCTATCTAATCCCATGTGGCTTTCCCATCTTTCCCATGCCAATAAATTATGATAATTTTTTTGCGTAAATGAGAAGGGGTCATCATTCCATGGTAAAGATTTCAAAGTGATTGGGCATTGGTTTTGGGCAAGAAAAATCTTGGAGTAAAGGTGAGCAAGGTCCTATAGCACTTTAGTTTTCCCTCATGCCTCTCTTCTCTTCTAATTTTCACCTCTAAGGATATCCAAATTTTAGATATGATCTAAATAAGTTTATAGATCTAAAAGTCATCTTTCCATAAAAACTTGTTTCATAAAAGAACTCCACACAGAGAGGGTGTAATAAGGTTTTCAGTGTGTCAAAGTTTTTGGACTAAGTAAAACCCTAGATTTAGGTATCAAGGTTCGGGTGGAGAGCTTAAGTGCTGTGAGCATCGGATCACCACCAAACTTTGTACATCTCTTCATCATCCCCCATTATTTGTGTTCTAATTTTTTGGAGTATCTAAAAAATTAGAAAGTAGATGATCGATCAGATCGATCATGATTAGCCATCCAAGGCTCCAGTGAGGAGCTAGCACTCCAGTGGGGCTGATCGAGATCAGAAGCTCCATGCGGACCAACTATAGAGATCAGGCATATGTGCGGCTATGACGTGATATCAGAGCATTATCCAATGCATTAAGATTGTGGTGATCAGCTATCCATGAAAAGGTATAGAGTTCTAAACTCATATTGGTCAGCAAATCTGATTTGCTGATTGAGTATATTTTATTATTCTATTACGTATTGACATGTCTAGATCCATGTGTAAGGTTATATGATATGATCGTAGCATGTTTTAAAATTAATATTAGATTAATTTTGTCTTTTGCTACTTATTTAATTTATAATTTTTTTTGAATTGCATACTTAGAATCTTGCACGATTTTCAACAGTCAGTACTGATACAAGTCATCGCTATTATGTCTCAAAATTTTATAAATCCCGTAATACCTCATGAGGATTATCCAAGCCTAGGTTTTGCTAAATTGAAATACAGTGAGTCATTCTCTTTCTGAAGTTAATCAGGAGTGATCAATCCTATCTTGACTTGCATACCGACTTTATAAGTACTTGATTATATCCAAAAATCTTTCGAACCTATATTAGAAATACAGGCAGTCCGACACTAAAGTACAGTGAGTTGCTTGCAAGTCACCGTAGTGATCTCAGGTTGGAGGGATACTTATATCTGTTGGTTTTAGCTAGCTACTCTTGGTAATAGAGTGCTACATTGATCACGTTCAATGCAGATGTACTCCTACATCTCATCTAGATGCCACACCAGTGTCTCTACAGTACTTGATTATGAGGATAATCAATGTATATGGCATACAGCAACCTACACTCGATAAGTTATCATCCTTATTAATAACTTATCATTTGGTCGTGAACAATTTAAGAATCATTCGATAAATCCTCCTTTATCGATTGATTGTAGTTTTAAAAACTTCATCATAATTTAAAAATTCATTTAAGAAAGATAGAACTTTTATGATGAACCAGTCAAATAACTATTATTATTAGATAATTCATATACTAATTTCAATCATCTACTACTTAGATGATTGGCTTTAGGACACATTTTTCAATATCGAGAAGGGTAGGTCACTGGAGCCTCAATTGGTGAAATACACCTTGCAGCCGACCCTTGAATCTCGATGCCAGCTGGCACCATTCATTGATGGAATTGGATCCAAAGGCATCAAAATTTATTTATCTTCTCCATGAATCATGATGGGAAAAGGGACATCCATGGGCATTCGACACTGCGGCTAAACGAGGCTCGCCATCGACCCATCCCATCTGGTCATCGGACATCCATCCCACCATCATTATTTGGTGGACAAGGAGGGCTTGGATGGTGGAAAAACCATGAGCATCATCACCCCTCTTCTTCTTCCTCTTTTTTTTTTAATTTTTTATTTTTTTAATCATAATCTCTTACAAGATCCAGCTCTGACACTAAATGTGGGATCTTTTATGGACATCATGTAGAATATTGGAACACACAAAAAATATATATATGAATTAATCTAAAATAGATCGAGGCATACCTTTATTTACATCCTTGAGAAGTTATTGATGATCATTATAGTGGGATCCTTTGGGAAGGAAAAAAATAAGAACACATAGATGTTCCTTTCCTTCTCCTTCTCGATGTTTGTCTCTTCAATGAGATAAGTGCCCTAGCTAGGAACGTGAGATCTAAGATACTTGTTTATTCATATTATTTATATATATTTTCATAGATAATATCATATTAATTTTTTTACTAATTATTTTAATTTTAGTACATAATTTTTATAATTATAATTAAAAATTAAAATTATCTTTATTTTTATTTTTATTTTTTATTTTTAATTAACTATTTATATAATATTAATTAAATTAATTTATAAATTAATTAGTTATTAATATAATTAATATATAAATAAATTAATTTATTAATAATTAATTTATATTTTTTATAAAATTAAATCAAACTAAAATTAAATATTTATATAATTTTTATAAATTATAAGATTATAAGTTTATATATTGCTTACTTCTATAATATAAATAAGTACTATAAATTGATAACAATAATATTTTTTTATCAAAGAATATATAATTTAATAAAAGTATCATACAAATATCATCTTTCCTTTCATTTCTCTTATATCAAATAGAGGAGAGTCATTTCCATCTATCCTTCCATGTTCGATCAAACACATGGAAGAATGAATGAAAGATCCATCCATCCTCTCCCTCATCTATCATTTTTCTAATCTATCCTTCGTATCAAATAGAGGATAAATATTCATTTAGACAATAATATATTGTATACTACAATAATACAATAAAACTAGTCTATAATCAATAGAAACCCACCTTTGTGAGAAATACCAACATCTTGAACATCATCTCTTTAGTTTCGAGTCTATTTATAATCACCAACCACATTATGACATTGCATTTTTCCAATAAGGTTGGCCTTCCAAATTGATGAATAGTATGGACAATGGATGGCATCACTATTTAAGATTCTATAGAGAGAACTAACTGAAAGCTCCTTGAAGACTTCGATCTCCATGCCAAAGGATAAATACTATTGGACAATAGAACATAGTTTAAGAGTTCATGAAGTTCAAAACATTGTGGTTCTAGCAAACTGGTGAGGGGTCTTCTAACTTTTTGGCATGGACGTGAGATGAGGGGACTGAGTATATGTGATAGCACAAGGTCAAGGTAAGCACATTAAAGCAAAGGTCAAGGATGCCTTGACTGAAAAATAATAAATTATTTTTATTTTGTAGTAATTTATGAAAGTAAGAAAATAAAGAAAATAACTAGAAAAGTACAATTCAATTAGAAACTTAAATGTAAACTAGATCTAGAAAGAAAAGAAGCAAAAAGAGCTAGAAAGGACAACTAGTTGAACTCACCATCTGCCTCCTTTGTTCTAAATAAAGTCACATTAATCTTATCTCAAGCTTCCCATGTATCCATTGACATTGCATCAACTACATGTAGCACCTTCAAAATTGCACCAAAAGAAAAAGAAGCCTTCAAATTGCATAAAGGTTTTTATTGATTTGCACCATAGCGAGATAAAGTCATACGACCAAGAACTCTCACAAAGAGGCAAAAGGCTTCAATTTAATTCACTATTACTAAAAGAATGGAAATATTACAAGGGATTTTTATAGTGTTATAGAGCTTTACATTTGTTATGAGGGTTATCCCACCTCAGCTAAATATCCTCATGATCTAGGAGTTCTCAGATTAATAAAAATTTTGATATGGCATGACTGTTGAACTTACTATAAAGCCAACCTCAACAGGAGGCTGAGCTCATCATAAAGCCGACCTCATGAAGGTTGAGCTCATTATAGAGTCAAGCTCATAAAAAAATCGAGCTTATTAGAAGGCCGACCTCATCATAAGGTCGATCTCATCAGAAGAGATCACCAAAAGATCAACCTCATTAGAAGATATCATCAGAAGGCTGACCTCATCAAAAGATCGAGATAATTAGAAAAGCTGAGCTCATTAGAAGGTCGAGCTTATCATAAGGCCGACCTCATCAGAAGAGATCATTAAAGGTCAACCTCATCAGAAGGTTGACAACCGAACTCATCAGAAGGCTGACCTTATTGAAAGGTTAACCTTATCATAAGGCCAACCTCATCATAAGGCTAACCTCGTTAGAAGAGATCATCAAAAGGTTGACCTCATCAGAAGATTGAGGTGATTAGAAAGCTAAGTCATTGGAAGGCCAAGCTCATCATAAGACTGACCTCATCAAAAGAGGTCAACAGAAGGCCGACCTCATCAGAAAGATGAGCTCATCACAAGGCCGAGCTCATCATAAGGCCAACTTCATTAGGAGGCTAGTCTTATCAGAAGGCCAATCTCATTAGAAAAGATCATTAGAAGGCTGACCTTATAAAGATTGAGTTCATCATAACATCGATCTCAATAGAGATTGAGCTCATCATAATGCCGACCTCAACTGAAGATTGAGCTCATCATAAAGCCTATCTCATAAAGATAGAGCTCATTATAATGCCGACCTCAATAGAGGTTGAACTCATCATAAAGCCTGCCGCATGAAGGTAGAGCTCATCATAAAACCAACTTCATGGAGGTTGAATTCATTATAAATTCGACCTCAATAGAAGTTGAGCTCATCATAATGCGGATCTCAACTGGAAGTTGAGCTCATCATAATATCGATCTCAATTGAAAGTTGAGCTCATTATAATGCCTACCTCATGAAGGTAGAGCTCATCATAATACTGATTTCAACAGAAATTGAGCTCATCATAAAGCCTACCTCATGAAGATTGAGCTCATCATAATGCCGATCTCAATTGGAGATTGAGCTTATCATAAAATCGATCTGCTAATGCGGTATTCAACTCAGTATCAAGAAGAATCTAGATTTCTCAAATCTTGATGTAGCTGTCATCTAGCTAGGCTAATAATCATCTTCCAACTATTTTATAGCTAATTGCCACCTGGACAAATGGCCTATAGCTGCTATCTAGCTAGCTATTCTGTTAAAACAAACTAACAGTTTAACAAATTTTTTCTAAGACTTAAGCAAATTTTTCTATAAATAGAGGGGTAGGATACCCTTAAGAGAAAAGCACAAGATTCATAGAGCTAACATTCTGCTGAAATCTGCTCTTGACTTTTTCACTAAAGAAAGATCAAACCCTCTCTCTACTCAAATCCTTTTTACTATCTTTCAGTCTTCTATTTCCACTATATATTCTTAAGGTCTCAGTTGACTTAAGCATCGGAGGATCTTAAACCAGAGGGTACCCCACCGGCTCTTAAAATTTTTCTTTCAGGTTAGTCTATGATCCACTTCAATCCAACTCTAAATTAGCTCTCAAGCAAGAATTCTTTTCAACGATCTGAAGTCTTACAGCCACAACATTGATAGATATTCATGAGATCCTTATAACTCGACTAGGACCTAGAAAATTACAAAAAAAAGGCTTCTAGAAATAAAGATCTTTGCTTCAAGGGTGATTTGGATGCTAAAGATAGATCGATTATGATCCAATGCTCTTAGATCGACTTAGACCCCAAAAGCAACTGATGACAGGGTTTCTTCGGTCCAAACTATTTCCATGATGGACTTGTTACTATCCACACCCTCATGATGATAGATAATTTTTTAATCGATTCACATTAACTTTGTCATCTACCCTTCAATTGACACAATTCAACGTGCACCAGATTGCTCACTTGATGCTGGTTATGCTTAAAGTATCATGTAGAAATTCTATCTATACTACTTTGGATAAATTTTTAAAATAATCAGTACACATGAAGATCTCTAACATTGCAAATATTTAAGCTCCTTGGAAGTCTGTGAGTTAAATGCCTCTATATACGCTAAACCATCAATTTAGGCTCCCCAGGGACCACCATTGATGCTTTGATGATGCTACTTTGGCCTTGTCACGACCCCTAAGGTAGGGGTTTTTCTAGCGCACTCCAATATTCCAAGCTCGCAAATATTGGCTTTTGACAAATTGCACTAAATGCCGTAATAGACTTCTACTTTTTGTGCTTATTGGTCGGATGAACCATAAGTCGGTCCCAATTACTCTGCATGGGTTAATTGTAGTTGGTTTTACAGGAACTGCACAGCACCCACCATCCAAAGATTCCTAGGTAAAGCCAGACTCAAAAGCCAAGCGACAACAAGGTTTTTGTCATCAAAACTATACCAAATATGTGCTTAGATATCGGTTTCCATACCTCGGCTATCGATTCATGGACTTGAATTGTACAAATATAGTTTTAGTTTTGTGGCAATAATTTTGTCGTCTGATCTTTGATAGAGCTAGAAAGTTGAGTTGATGAGGGACATGATCAAAGCAGTTTCATGCTAAAATTCTGTTTGTTTTATTTTTGGTAAATTTTTAAATTTTCTACTATCTCTGAAAATTTCTAGTGCCACAAATATGTAAGCTCTTTGAGCGCATGTAAGCTAAGTTTCTCCACATATTCATCTTCGACCATCCAAGAGTCACCATTGATTCTTTAGTACTGCTATTTTGGCCTTGGTACAAGTTTTAAGACTGGCTTTTTTTTTCCTACAATCCTAGTTTTAAGTCTTGGGCTTGTCACAACCATCAATTAATTTACTCTCCGGTTTCTATCTCTAGAGTCCTAGTTTTCACCCTCGGGACTCCTAATACAAATAGTAGCACAAGCAAGATCTGGAAAATGTTTGCTTAATATAAAATACCCTACCCATACATTATCCCTAAAAGGTGTCTCCCCACCATGACCTCC
This sequence comes from Cocos nucifera, assembly GCA_006176705.1. Classification (NCBI taxonomy): domain Eukaryota; kingdom Viridiplantae; phylum Streptophyta; class Magnoliopsida; order Arecales; family Arecaceae; genus Cocos; species Cocos nucifera. Next base: position 84,252 of record QRFJ01003719.1, on the reverse strand, counting down.
ATGGAAGGCCAGTTTGCATCAAAAAGCCCCGGAATTTAAAATGACATCCTTCGGTGTCATTGACCGAGTTTGAGATAAGATGGAAGATTTTGCCCCAAGCTTTATTTCACTAGAGTTGAAACACTTGATGAGGTATCTCCATGAAGCACCAACTTCACATAAGACAACCGCATTCATCTCCTCAGGTTTCTTGACACGAAGATGAAAGACTTGCTTTGACATGCACAAAGAGAACCAAGAAACTAGCTAGACAAGGGAAGTGAAACACAGAGTTAAACATGATGATATTCTACATGCTATGGAGAGATACTTGCCCTTTCATTTAACAAAATATCAAACACTGTCTTTCATGATTATTTATTTTAGAAAATTCGTACATAACGTAATGTATTTTGTGATAGCGCGTACCTTCTTGCACTAGGGATGAGCATGGAGGTGGTTCCCATGGCTAGTTGAAGGACTGGAGAGGATAAAGGAGGTTTTGAAGAGCCCTGGCTGTATCTTTTCCACCGATGGGCAAGCTGTTGGCTGGTCTCTCTCTCTACTGCTTGATTTGGACCTAGAAAAAGCACAAGGGGTACCATTCATAGTGCCACCAAAAGATTTAAAGAAAATTCTTTAGCGATTCAAAGTTATTCCATCCTATTGGAGTGAGTGGTTTCTTTCGGAAAGAGCGGGTCAATGTTTATGCATCTACCCATTCATTTATTTATTGATTTTTATTAAATTAGATTGAAATCTGGCCGACAATTTCCTCAAAAATAAGTGAATTGGTTATATTTGGACTAATTTATTCCACTACTATTTGCATTTTTGCGATAGGAATATGACAAAGAGTCTGTGGAAAAAAGGCTGCCCGCTCCCCATCAGACTTTCCACGCGTCATGATGCACGAGAAAATAGTTGGCTTGTACTTATTTCTGCAATATTTTGTCCTGTGAGCGGCCCCGGTCACGTTTGGCAGGTAGGAGAGCGAAAAAATTAGTCCCGCATCGACATCCACGGGAAGGATTTGGGCCTTTTTTTAATTTTAAAAGTACTGTCAGTTGAAAACTATTTCTGGATCCACCGCCCCACATGGGCCATGAACATAATTCTCAACACCAGATCGGTTGAAATCCATGACTTCAAGTCATCTGAGCAAAATCATGAATAGGACCATGATTTTAGCTCTACGACATGGCACTTTGAGATTACGGGTAAAACTACAATTTCATCTAAAATTATAGATTAAAAAAATAATTTTAATTACTATAAAAATTTTAAATATTAATAATAATATTAGCAATGAAAAAAAAATCATCACTAACAACCCTTTTTAGCCACCACAACATGTTAAAATTATATTTTTTTCATATTTAAATATTAAAAAATTATTAGTGATAAAAAATTTAATTTATTAGTGATAAACTTCTTATCATCACTAATATTATGATTTTTTAATTATTAATGATAATAAAAACTATCGCAAAAATTATTTAAATTTTTTATAATATTTAAATATAAAATAATTATTAGCGACAGTGAATTTTGTTTATTAGTGGCGAAAATCCTGCTGTCGCTAATCATTTTTAAAAATAATAAATTAAAAAATAATTTTATTTAAAAATATTATTAGTGATGGAATTAGCGATAGCCATCCTTTTTCGTCACTAATAATCTAGAACACGACTCGGGTCCAATTTAAATCTAATTCAAAATCTTATTAAATTTTATTTAATTAAGCTTTGAATCCAAGTCTCACTTGATTATAAAATTTAATTAATCTTAAATTAAGTCAAGATTGATTAAATTAAATTAAATTTAAATTAATTAAAAATAATTAATTTTTAATTTAGATTTAATTTGAATCCGATTCGAATTCAATTTAAAATTCTTTCAATTCTAATTTAATTAGACTTTGAATCTAAGTCCTACTTGAATAGTAAAATCTAATTATTTTTAAATTAAGTTAAGCTTAATTAAATTTAATCAAATATAAAATAATTTAAAAAATATATTTTTAATTTAGGCTCGATTCAAATCCAATTTGAACTCGATTCGAATCCAATTCGAAATCCTATTAAATCTAATTCAATTAGACTTTTAATTCAAGTCTTACTTGAATTATAGAATCTAATTAGTCTTAAATTAAGTCAAGCCTACTTAAATTAAATCTAATTTAAATCTATTAGGACTTGAGCCATGATTTGATTCGAATCTAATTTAATTCCAATTCAAATTTTATTCGAAATCATGTCAAACCTAATTCAATTAGTCTTTGAATCCAAATCCTATATGGATTATAAAATTTAATTAGACTCAAATTAAGTCAAAATTAATTAAATTAAATTTAATTTAAATTAATTAAAAAAATAATTTTTAATTTAGATTCAATTCGAATCCAATTCGAATCCGATTTGAATTCAATTCGAACTCGCTTCAAATCCAATTTGAATCCAATTCGAAAATCTATTAATCTTATTTCAATTAAACTTTGAATTTAAGTCCTGCTTGAATAATAAAATTTAATTATCTTTAAATAAAATTAAGTCTAATTAAATTTAATCTGATTTAAATCAATTAAAAAAATAATTTTTAATTTGAATTCAATTTGAATTCAATTTCAATCCGATTCGAATCAAATTAAAATCCTATCAAACCTAATTCAATTAGACTTTAAATCTAAGTCCAAATTAAATTATAAAATCTAATTATCCTCAAATTAAGTCAAGCCTAATTAAATTTAATATAATTTAAATTAATTAAAATAAAATAATTTTTAATTTAGATTTAATTCAAATCCAATTCGAATTGATTTGAATCTAATTTGAAATCCTATCAAATCTAATTCAATATTAATTAGACTTTAAATCCATGTCCTACTTCGAATATTAAAACCTAGTTAGCCTCAAATTAATTCAAGCTTAATTAATTAAATCTAATTTAAATCAACTAGGATTTGATCCATAAATTAATTATATCTAAATATTTAATAAAACTCAATATTAATTTTTAACCATCCAAAAAATGAACTAAAAAAAATAATATTAAAATATAATTTAAAAAATTATGATTATCGACGATGACTTTAGCAAGAAGATTTTGTCATTGCTAATAATTTTAAAAAATATTATTTTAAAAATATAATCATTAGTGATGATAAAATTATTAGTGATGCTATTTTGCTGTTGCTAATAAGTTTATGTTATTAGCGATGGAGAAATATTATTAGCATGCCATCGCAAATAAGCTTTTTGCTCTTTTTTTTTCCATTTTCACCACGCACCCCCATTATCCCTTACCCCACCTCCCCCTCGTTCCATCCCTCTCCGCATTGCCACCCCCTCTCTCCCACCCTTCGGTCCCCCCACCTCCCCACTCTATCCCTCGATCGTCTTCTCGAGCCCCCGACTGCCTCTTCAAGCCCCTGGCCACCTTCCTCTAACTGCACCCAACTTGCCTCTCCAAGCCCTCGACCGCCTCCCACCTTCCTGAGCCCTCGACTACACCTGGCCTGCAAGCCCTTGATCGCCTCCCTGAGCTTCCAATTGCGAGCCCCCAGCTCCTACCTACCCCAGACCTGCCTCTTCACGACCACCTCCTCGAGTCTCCGACTACCTCCCACCTCTCTCTGGCCTGCCTCCTACCATCTCTTCTCTTCGTGGCTACCTTCGACCCCCCAACCGCGTCCCCCTAGCCGCCTCCTAGCTTTCTGGTTGCTCCCACCTTCCCTTGGCCTGCCTTCCCCCGGCTCATATCTCTACAGTCGCCTCTCCGAGCCCCCAGCCTCCTCCACTAGCTATACCTTAGCCCACCTCCCCTCGGCCTATCCTCGTGCCCTTGTTTCCGCAGCCCCTGCCCTGTCACCTCCAGCCCACAGCCCCTGCCCCATTGACCCAACCTCGAGCTCCCATCCACGTGCATATTAGCTCCATGGTCATATCTCCGAGCCTCAATCCCTGCCTGTCAGCCCATGTCTCCTCATATCTTAATCTCTATGCATCAGCCCATACCTCAGTCCTGTATGGTAGTCTGCCTTCTATTGTGAGTATTAGCGACGGCCAATACTATCACTAAAAATTAACTTCTTATATAAATTATGTTAATTAAGTATAATTTGATATCAAAAAACTACTTAATTAAATATTAATTTAATTAAAAATAGTATGGAGACTTGGGTCTTGGTATGCAAAGTGCTCGAATAAAGAAAAAATACAAGTAGCATTACAAACATAGAACCGAAGCGTGCCTTACGTGCTCAGGTCACAACATACAGAGCACTCAAATTGAGAGAAAGTTATAACAATATTGCAAACACAGGATCGAGGCATGCCCTACACACTCGAGTCTCGAGTTCCAACTGGCATCCAAGATATCTAGTCTTTGTGTGCCCTACATGCTTAGGTCGAGGGAAGGTGCCGGTCAGCATTGCAAACACGAGATCGAAGCATGCCCTGTGCACTCAAGCCTCGAGTTCCAACTAGCATCCAAGGCTTCCAGCCCTTGCATGCCCTACGCACTCAGACTAATGGTGTTAATTTTTAAAAAAATAGTTTTAAATTAATAATATTTAAATTAATTAGTTTTAAATTTTTGGATCAGACTTTAGAATGGGATTTGTCTAGATACCATTTTAGTGTGCTCGTGTGGCCTAGTCGTCTGGCATGCTCCAAGTCCACATGCACGTCCTGACCATTCTCATTTGCAATGATGTTTCTTACTTCTGTGATTATGCTTTTGAGAATGCTACATTCTTAGTTCAAGGATAAGCTCATTATCCTTATAAGAGATGTATCAATAGAGAAATCCTTAATAGGGATACAATAGTTATCCATTTATATAGGAGTGGATTTATTTTAAACTATAAGTGTTGGTATCTGTATGGAGATCGAGACGTAGGAGACAATTGCAAGGGCTTAAGGTTCTACTTGTCTAAGACTTTGTTGATGTGCAAAAGCTTAATAGTGACAGGCTTGAGCAAATAATTAATACATTTGATATGTTTGATTTGGTTATTGGTGGATGTCCATGTAATGATCTTTTAGATTATAACTATTATAGCCATGATGGGGTTGCTATGGTTATAGCCATGTTTATCCTCTATAGGATTGCTACCCCCTAGAGGTTAAGCAAGGATATAACTATAGGAACCCCTATAGTCTATCATGGCTATGGCGATTGTTACTTAAAAGATTATTATATGAACTTTCATCAATAACTAGATCAAACCCATCAAATATGTTGATCATTTGATCGAGCCTATCATCATTAAGCTCTTACACATCAACAAATGTGTTGGATAATTAGAGCCTTCCATCCATGCATATTGTCTCTCATGTCTTCCCATGTAGGTACCAATACTTGTAGTTTGGCATAAATTTACTCCTACATAAATGGGCAACTATTATATTTCTATCAAGCATTTCTCTATTGATACATCTCTTATAAAGATAATGAGCCCATCCTTGAACTAAGAGTGCAATATTTTTAAAACATAATTACAAAAGTAAAAAACATCATTGCAAATGGGGATGGTCAAGATGAGCGTCCCATGCATGTAGACTTGGAGCTTGCTAGATGACTAGGCTGCACGAGCATATAAATTTTATTTTTAAGTTATTATTTTATTTTTTTAAAAAAGTTTTACTTCTAGTTTGTAGCTCAAAGAGGTGGACGAGGGCTTGGAGAGGCTATGATGACTGCCTATATGAGATGCACCTAAATGAAGATGATGCATTTCTATTCTTATTGTTGTATAGTCAAGCTTGGATGGTTTGTTACATTGCAAACAATTGCTTGCAGCCACCTCATGGTTAAATATACAGAGGAACTTATAATGTAGGGCAAGTTTGGATGGTCTGTTACATCATAAACAATCGCTTGCAGCCATCTTATAGTTAAAGATATAGATGTTGAATCCCCTAAGTGATTTTGATGATGATCAAATATTAAAGCAAATGATTACTAATATATTTTATTTTAAATATTTTAATGTCAGAAAAAAGAGAGCTCTTTGATCAAAATAAGGAAGACATTAAGTGAAAATCAATCAAAATTCAAATCTCCTTGTACAGAGCGAAAATTCTCTCAAAATCATCTTGGAGCAGTCTTCGAGATATCCTAAAATTTTTTTGAGAGCTCTCGAGTGGACTGGCACGCCCCAAGCACTGTTCTAGCATGATTTTGAGAGGTCTTGAGAAAATCTCAAAAGCTCTCGATCTCAGATGATAGAAACTTAGTTTTTGTGCCCTAAGAGCAAGAGGTCTCACAGGATTCTCGAGAGATCTCGTAGTCCTCGTGAGACGTCTCATTCAGAACCGAGAGATCTCGATCTTAGGTGAGCCATTTTTTTTAGAAAGATGATTTTTCGTGAGATTGAAGGTGAGAGCTTTTCTGCTCAAATTGAGAGGCTCCATAACTTGGCGAGATATCTCAAGATAAATTGAGAGGTCTCGAGACTCGATGATAACTTTTTAACGGAACATTCTAGATCAAATTTTTTTGACTCCAATGACTAGTTGCTACTCTCCAATATTCAGATTTTACTTTTTCTGAGCTTTAATCATCACTAGAAGAGAGAGAATGCTGTAGATATAAAAGAAAGAAGGCTTATTCATAATCAATCAAAGAAAAATGAGAGAAAAGAAAAACATGCTCTGTTCTTGAATGAAATCTCCATCTTCAATCAATCTATTCTCTCAAGCATTAAAGAACCTCAAGTGCATTAACTCTATGAATTTAAAGAGATTTTCAACGAACTGTAAGGATAACTCTTCTGCTCATTCGAAGGGACCTTTTGAGTTGAAATATTTTCTTTCCCCTTTTCATATATTTGATTTTAGTAGGGGCTGAAACTAAGATTTTAGAGTTTTTTTCTTTTTTTGTTTATTCAGATTGATTTATCTGATTCTTGTAAGGATTGTGGTTGATGAACTTAGAAAAAAATCAACTGAGTTATTGGATAGTGAGCCCAAAAAAATTATCTGACTATAATCTTGAGGGATTATAGTAACATTTCTAAGAGTTTGCTTAGAAAGTGGACGTAGGTACTGGAAGTGCACCGAACCATTATAAAATTTTTTTGCTTATATGTGTACTCTAGCTTGTATCTTCTATTTGCTCTCATATTTGATTCACTCAAGATTTAATATTTAATCATCGCACATATCTATTTAAATTTTTGAAAACCTAATTCACCCCTCTCTTAGGTTGTTCATCTGGGCAACAATTGGTATCAGAGTCTTGGTTCTCTACTAATTATTGATTTTATCAACTAGAAATAAAGATCATGTCAACCCAACTAAGAGGTTCACTTGTCGAAGGGCAATCCATAAATAGGCCATCTCTTTTCAATGGGTCTAACTAAACCTATTGGAAAGCTTACATGCGTATTTTCATTCAAATCCTTGACTATAACATATGGAGTGTCATTGTCAATGGTCCACATACTCCCACAATCATTATCAATGACACATCCACTCCTAAGCCAGAGAAGGATTGGGATGAAATGGATAAGAAAGTTATCCAAGATAATGAATGTACTCTATTGTGCTCTTGATGCTAACAAGTTTAACTGAATCTCCACTTGCAATTCAACAAAAAAAATTTGGGATCGGCTTGAGGTCATGCATGAAGGGATAAATCAAGTAAAAAAAACTAAAATTAATATGCTAGTTCTCTAATATGAGTTGTTTAAAATGGATCCCACTGAATCTATCACTAGTATGTACATAAGATTCACTGATATCATAAATAGTTTAAAAAGTTTAGATAAAGTTTACACTAACAGTGAATTGGTTAGAAAGATTCTCAGATCTTTGCCTAAGACATGGAAGGCTAAGATAACAGCCATCCAGGAGGTAAAATATCTGAACACGTTATCTTTAAAGAATCTCATTGGATCCTTGATGATACATGAGCTAGCCATGAGTCGATACAATGAGAAAGATAGCAAGAAGAAGAAAATAATAGCGCTAAAATCTATGGCTGCTGAAGAAGAAGATGATCTATCCATTAGTGAAGAAAACGATGAAGACATGGCCTTGGTGATCAGAAAATTCAAAAAATTTATGAAAAAAAAGATAATGATTCAAGAAGAGGAGCTTTATTAGAGGAGAAGCCAGTAGGAAGAAAGAAAGAAAAAAGAGAAGGATCAGCCCACTTGCTACGAATGCAAAAAGTCAGGATATTTTAGGGCTGAATGTCCTCAATTAAAGAAAGGGCTAAAAAAATAAAATAGAAAGCCATAATAACAACTTGGAGCGATAGTAATGAGTCAAGCTTGGAGAAAGAAGACCAAAACAAAGCAAATTTATATTTCATGGCATAAGATGATGAGGTATCCTCCACTCTTGATTCAGATTTTATCTTTGATGAACTTCAAGATATTTTTTATGACTTACTAAAAGATTTCAAAAAGATTAGCATAAAAAATAAAAGTCTTAAGAAAATGACTCAAACATTTTTAAAGGAAAAGAAAGAGGTAATTAGTGGCAACAATAAATTAAAAGAAGAGAACAAATTTCTAAAGAATGAATTGGATAAATTAAGGTCTTTAGTTGATAAATTCACTTATAGTTCAGAAAAACTGCAAATGATCTTAAATAATCAAAGAGGAGTCTATGATAAAGTTGGATTAGGATATAAATCTAAAGACAAAACTAAGTTTTTAAAGAATTTCTTCACTGCACACACTTCAATTGGCACCTCTCACATCACCTGCTTTAGATATAAAAAGGTAGGACACAAAGCATTTGAATGTAATACTTCTAAGTTCAATGAAAAAATTGTTAAAAAGATTTGGATTCCGAAAGGAACTATGTCTACTAACCCTAAAGGACCTAAGAAGACTTGGGTATCTAAAACCATCACTTGATTATTTGTGCAGGAATGTCTTGCAGCCCAAGGATCAAAAAGAGAGTGGTACTTAGATAGCGGCTACTCAAGATATATGTCGGATGATAAGCAACAATTTGTCATCCTTGAAAGAAAGGATGGGAGAGTAGTCATCTTTGGCGATAATGGCAAAGGTAAAATTATTGGCTATGGTAAAATTCAGATTACTCCTACCATTTTTATAGATAATGTATTATTAGTTGATAACTTAAAATATAACTTGCTTAGTATTAGTCAACTTTATGATAAAAATTTTGAAGTTTCTTTCAAATCTTCTTTGTGTAAAGTATCTAGTTCCTTGGATGATAGTTTAGAATTTATTGGATTTAGACGTGGCAACATCTACATGGTAAACCTTGATAAAATTGCCATGAAGAGTGGCCAATGCCTAGTTGCAATGAATGCTAATATAAAGAAAACTAGTTGGCTTTGGCACCATAGGTTAGGTCATACTAGCATGCATACTCTTTATAAATTGCATAATAAGGACTTAGTTAAGGGGCTACCAAAACTAGATTCAAAATTGATCATGTTTGTAATGCTTGCCAATTTGAAAAACAAACTAGGCAAAGTTTCAAATCCAAAAATATGATTTCAACTTCTAGGCCCCTTGAATTAATTCATATGGACTTGTTTGGACCTACTAGGACCACAAGCCTAGGAGGAAAGAAATATGGTCTAGTAATTATTGATGATTATTTTTATTTCACTTGAATTTTATTTTTAGCTCACAAAGATGAAATATTTTCAATATTTTTAAAGTTTTACAAGAAAATTATAAATGAAAAGAACTCTACCGTGGTATGTATCCATAGTGATCATAGCACAAAATTTAAAAATAAATACTTTAAAGAATTTTACAATGAACATGACATTGAACATATTTTTTCTACACCTAAAATTCCTTAATAAAATCGAGTTGTTGAAAGAAAGAATAGAATCTTAGTTGATATAGCCCGTACCATATTGTGTGAAGAAAATCTATCCAAATATTTTTGGACTAAAGCCATTAACACAGCATGTTACATCCTAAATAGACGTTTTATTTGCCCAATTTTAAAGAAAATCTCCACTAAGCTTTGGAAAGGAAAAAGACCTAACATTAATTATTTTTATATTTTTGATTGCAAATATTTTATTCACAATAATGGTAAAGATAATCTAGGTAAATTCGATGCTAAGGCAGATGAAAGTATATTCTTCGGATATTCTACATCTAGCAAAGTATATAGAATTTTCAACAAATACTCTTTGGTTGTTGGAGAATCTATTCATATTATTTTTGATGAAGCTAACAACCAATCTTCGAGAAAGAAAGATATTTTTGATGATGATACAGAAATTTCCAAAGATGGAATGAAGGACCTAAACTTGAAGGATAATAATGTTCAAGATAAAGATAAATCTACAACAATCTTGGAACAAAGCCATGATAGTGAGAATGAAGCAACCGATGACCATAGGGATCTACCCAAGGAGTGGAGGTATGTACATAATCACCCAAAAGAATTGATATTAAGTGATCCTTCATAAGGGGTAAGAACTAGATCTTCTTTTAAAAATACATTTGATTACCTTGCATTTATTTCTCAAATAAAATCTAAAAATATAGAAGAAGCTGAACAAGATCCTAATTAGATGCTAGCCATGCATGATAAGCTAAATTAATTTGAAAGAAACAATGTATGGACTCTTGTAAATAGACCCATTGACCATCCAATAATCAGCACAAAATGAGTATTTGGGAATAAATTGGATGAACATAATGATGTTGTAAGAAATAAAGCTAGACTAGTTGTTAAAAAATATAATCAAGAAGAAGGAATTGACTTTGATGAAATATATGCACCTATAGCAAGATTAGAGGCAATTAGATTATTACTTGCTTTTTTTTGTTACATGAATTTTAAACTATTTCAAATGGATGTGAAAAGCATCTTTTTGAATGATTATATTACTGAACAAGTTTTTATAGAATAACCTCCTAATTTTGAAAATTACTTACTTTCCAACCATGTGTATAAATTAAACAAAGCTCTTTATGGACTTAAGCAAGCACCTAGAGCATGGTATGAAAGATTGAGCAAATTTTTACTACATAATAATTTTATTAGAGAAAGTGTTGACATCATTCTATTTTTTTTAAAAAAAATAATGATCTTTTTGTGGTTCAAATATATGTGGATAACATTATATTCGAAGCCACTAATGAAATTTTTTGTCAAGAGTTTGCTAAGTTGATGCAGGGCAAATTCGAAATGAGCATGATGGGGGAGCTAAACTTCTTTCTTGGACTACAAATCAAACAATTAAAGGAAGACATCTTCATCAGCCAAATAAAGTACATTAAGAAGATGCTAAAAAAGTTTGGCATGAAAATGAAAAAAAAAAATTGGCACTTCCATGAGCCTCTCATGCAAACTTGATAAAGACGAGAATGGTAAGAATGTGAATGAAAAGCTCTATAGAGATATGATAGAATTCCTATTTATTTAATTGCAAGTAGATCTGATATACTATTTAGTGTATGCATGTATGCAAGATTTCAATCTAATCCTAAAGAATCACACTTATTAGCTGTTAAAAAAAATTTAGATATTTAATTTACACACATAATTTAGGACTTTAGTACTCAAAATAATCCTTCATTGAATTGATTGGATACACTGATGCAAATTATGGAGGATGTAGAATTGTTAGAAAGAGTACCAGTGGCACTTGCCAATTTTTAGGATTGAACTTGATCTCTTGGTATAGCAAAATGCAAAACTTTGTAACATAATTAACGACTGAGGCCGAATATGTTGCTGCAGGAAGTTGCTATGCTCAAATACTTTGGATCAAGTAGCAACTCAAAGACTTTGGTATTAAGCAAAATAAAATTCCTATTAGATGTGACAACACTAGTGCCATAAACCTGACAAAAAATTTCATTCAACATTCAAGAACTATATACATTAAAATTAGATATCACTTTATTAGAGATCATGTACAAAATAATAACATTTTAGTTGAATTTATCATAACTAAAAATCAACTAGCTGATATCTTTACAAAACCTCTAAATGTAGATAGATTCTCAAAAATCTGGAATGAACTTGGTATTTGTGATCCTCTTTAATAATGCTTAATCTTAAATTTATTGGATCATTTTTGACCTCTTTCATCATTCCTAACACTCATTTTCCCATCCTAAAAATTCAAGAAAAATCGACTTGAAATTCCTCCTATATTCTAATTTTTTCTCCTTATGCTCGAGAAGTCTCAGGTTTTTCACGAGACCTCTCAACTGAATTTCGATGCCTCTCACACTAAATACGAGAGCTCTCAAAGTTTTCGAGATGTCTCATCATTAAGATGAGAGCTCCTGATTTGTGTAGGCCCTCTTTTTAAAATCGATCTATGAGAGGTCTCCTGTTCCATTCTTTCATTCCACTCATCTGAGATCTTTCCTCCATTCTCTCCAAAACTCTCCTCCTTTCCTCAAAAATCCTTCAAATCACCCTCTCTTGTCCATTCCTTCCAAACCTTAGCCCCCAATGGCTCTGAAGAAGAGATCGCTCGCTGCTTAAAGATCCTCCTTCACTACACCAGGGTCTCCACACTCTCCTCAGGTGCCTTCTTGTCCTACTCCAGCTCCTCCTCTAGCTTTTAATTAAGATCTATTAGTTGAAAGAATGGTAGAAGAAGTGGTTCAGAAAGTATCTAAAAGATTTATGGATATACTATCCAGTGTGAGACATCAACTTTTAGTAAGCATTGAAGAGCAAAGAATATCCACTAAGGATCAAACAGAAATGCTTAGTCAATAAATCAGTAGACTATCTCAAAGGTTAGAAATTTTAGAGGAGCAGCATAAAACATCAGCTCAAATTGAACTACTCCTATTCGACAATGTTAGGATTGCATAGACACTTGAAAAGAATATCACTGTTCAGTGCACCATAGCTGAAGTCCTCATTTCTATTCTATGGTACATTTTGAGTTGGACTTCTTCTTCTTCTGGACCATCATCTTCTTCTAGACCATCACCATCTCCTAGATCTGCTCCTCACTTATCCTCAACTAGACCCAAATCTTCATCTGAACCCATCATTGAGTTCCTCTCTGATGAGGATTAGGTCTAGTTTCTCTTTTATTTTAACTTTTGATTTAGGTATGTTGGTATAAGATTCATTTTTTGTAAACCAACATACATCTCTAACTATGTAGTATTAAATCCTAAAACGAAATCAATCCTTTTTATATTCTTACCTTCTTTATCTTTTTTATCACCCTTTCATTGTTGTGATTTTGATTATGACAAAAAAAAATATTAAGAAAAAATATGCAAATGTATAATCAATTCAAACTAAAATACAAAAAAAGGGACTTTTCTGCAAATCTTATTCATTTCATATTATTTATTTCATAAGAGCATACATTAAGGGGGAGAATGATTATTCAAATCTTATTTATTTCATGAGAGCATACATTAAGGGGGAGCTTTAGCATAAAAACTTTGCATTCATTAGTTCATGACATTCATATTTCTTATAATCATTTTATGGATTGCTTAATATTTTGTTACCATAAAAAAGGGAGAGATTATTAAATCCCCTAAGTGATTTTGATGATGACCAAATATTAAAGCAAATGATTACTAATATATTTTATTTTAAGTATTCCAATGTCAGAAGAAAGAGAGCTCTTTGACCAAAATAACGAAGACATTAAGTAAAAATCAATCAAAATTCAAATCTTTTTGTACAGAGCAAAAATTGTCTCAAAATCATCTTGGAGCAGTCTTCGAGATATCTCAAAATTTTTTCAAAAGCTCTCGAATGAACTGACATGCCTCAAGTACTATTCTGGCATGATTTTGAGAGGTCTTGAGAGACTCTCGATCGCTCTCGATCTCAAGCGATAGAAATTCAGTTTCTATGCCTTGAGAGTGAGAGGTCTCGTATGATTTTCAAGAGGTCTTACAGTCCCCACGAGATATCTCGTTTAGAACCGAGATGTCTCGATCTTAGCGAGCTATTTTTTTCAGAAAGATGAATTTTCATAAGACTGAAGGCGAGAGTTCTCCTGTTCAAATTGAGAGATCCTGCAACTTGGTGAGACATCTTGAGACAAACCGAGAGGTCTCGAGACTCGATGATAACTTTTTGATGGGGCATTCTAGGTCAAATTTTTTTGACTTCAATGGCTAGTTGCTGCTCTTCAACATTCAGATTTTGCTTTTTCTGAGCTTCAATCATCACCAGAAGAGAGAAAATACAGTAGATATAAAAGGAAGAAGGCTTATTCATGATCAATCGAAGAAAAATGAGAGAAAAAAAAGACACGCTCTATTCTTGAATGGAAATCTCCATCTTCCATCAATCTGTTCTCTCAAGCATTGAAGAATCCTCAAGTACATTAACTCCAAGAATTCAAAGAGGCTTTCAATGAACTACAAGGACAACTCTTCTACTCATTCGAAGAAGCCTTTTGAGTTGAAACATTTTCTTTCCCCTTTCCGTGTATTTGATTTCAGTAGGGACTGAAACTTGGATTTTGGAGTTTTTCTCTCCTTTTGTTTATTCAAATTGGTTTATCTGATTCTTGTAAGGATTGTGGTTGGTGAACTTAGAAAAAAACCAACTGGGTTATTGGATAGTGAGTCCAAAAAAATTATTCGACTATAATCTTAAGGGATTACCTGAGGAGTGGACGTAGGTGGTGGGAGTGCATCGAACCATTATAATATCCTCTTGCTTATGTGTGTGGTCTAGCTTGTGTCTTCTATTTGCTCTCATATTTTTAGGATTTAATCTTTAATCACCGTACATATCTATTTAAATTTTTGAAAAACCAATTCACCCTCCTTCTTGGGTTGTTCATTTGGGCAACAATAGAGGAACTTGCAATGCCTTATTTTTTAATGGTATATCTGAGCCTTCTTCACATTTTCATATATTGAGATTATCACGTACTGCTGGATGAGAATCAAATAATATTTAAATCAGAAAACCATTAGACCAATATATTATCATGTACTATTGGATGAGAATCATTTTTTTGCTAATACATTATAGATGCTAACTAACAATCTTTGTTACACGTGAGTTAAATTTTGATCATCTTGTTATATTTTGATAGATATGTTATTTAAACCAATTTTTAGATCATCTACTTATTTTGATTTTAATTTTTATTTTTAGAGATTATATATCATATTTTCCAAAAATCGGAGCCATTTCAGTCAAGGATAGAGCTCTCGAGGAGAGAGCGATCATGTAGCTAGCTTGCTTGGTTCTGCACCTCTCACACCAAATGGTAAACTTTAAAACTTTAGATATTCTTATTTATATTATTTTATTCTTTGTTAACTAACATAATATTTTTTATATTAGATATTTTATGCTTAGGTTTGGATGATAAGGGATAACCAATGACCCTACAGTCACATGCAGTAGTGATTAGCTCTCAGACACAGAGTCATGATTGAGAATCCATCCAGCTCACGATACCTCTGACTCAGTCGAAGGATAGACAACTCATTTATGTTCAGAGCTAGCCACTCATAAGTACTACAACTTCAATTAATATGTTAGAATTTAGTCAGTTAATATTTGTTGGTGCAGAATCTGATTGATGCTGGATCAAACTGGAGTTGGGAAAGAAAGGATCACCGTCGGTGTCCTACAAAATAAAGTTTCATTCGGAGTCGGAGGTGGTGGCTTCGATAGGATCCTCCGACGATTAAGTCGGCTCTTCTGGTCAACAGAAATGAAGTGCTCAAGAAATTCAGAAGCAAAGTAACGAGAAGGAGAATGAGAGCCTTGAGAAAATGTAACTAGAGGATCCCTTTTATAGATGGAGCTTATAACAAACTGATGGTGACAGCCATAACTGTCTACTAGTGGGCCATTCAGGCCATGTGGAGTTTGTTATGGAAGGATGAGTTATCATTTGTTGTAACTTGTAGGTGATGGAGATCCCTTTGCTAAAGTTCGGATGCAAGTTGAAGACTT
This sequence comes from Cocos nucifera, assembly GCA_006176705.1. Classification (NCBI taxonomy): domain Eukaryota; kingdom Viridiplantae; phylum Streptophyta; class Magnoliopsida; order Arecales; family Arecaceae; genus Cocos; species Cocos nucifera. The sequence goes on along the minus strand of QRFJ01003719.1, from coordinate 68,374 downwards.
CAGTGTATGTAGTAGACTCATGACTGACCGAGGTTCATTGGGGCAAAGTCTAGCGACTTCAAGGAGTTCGAAAGCCTTCTGGGCCGTGTGTAAGCAGATGCCTCCTAAATTGAGATCTAAGGTTCTGTGCTCCATCATTTGTGGAGTGGTTGTTATGAATCAGTGATTTGATGGGGTTTCTTTGGATGGCTCTAGCTGACTAGTGTAGCATGGACAAAGTAAGTCTATGACTAGAAGGAGCACTATCAGAAGGAGTGCGACTAGAGGAGATCATCCAGAAGAAGCACGATTGGAGGAGTTCATCTAGAAAAATTTCTACTGGAAGGAGAGCTGCTGGAGGAATTCATTTGAAAGGAGTTTGACTGGAAGGGGTGCATCGTCCACGATACAAAAATTCAACCATCTTCAAAATATTCGAGATCATTTGGTCGGGCTTCTTTGAGGTCATCTGCATATAGACTGGTTCGCCTTAAGCTGGGAGCTAAACCTGCATAGAGGATGAGGTTATTCCAGGCGATAGTAAGAAATTCGACTAGAAGGAACCTGCTTGGGCGACTGGAAGGAGTTCTATTGGTTCAAGGCTGACTTGGGGGGAGTCGACTAGGAGAATGTCGAATGGAAGGAGGTCGGCCGAAAGAAACTTTCCTGCTGATCAAAAGGAATTCATTTATGATGAATTTAGCTAGAGAAAATCATCCAGAGGGAACACAGTCGGAGAAGATCATCCGACTGGGGTGCAACTGGAGGAAAGGTCCAATAGGTGTACACTGGAGAAATTCGGTAGATCGAAGGCTAGAGAAAATTTGGCTTCTGGGTAGTTATCCGACAATTAAGAGGAGTTTGGCTGATGAGGGAACTCGTTCGACGGTCACTAGGGTTAGACAACCAGGATACTTTTGCCACTCATCCATTTCTTTGAAGCTCAACCATTCTCGAGGTTATCTGAGGGCCAATAAAAGAGGGAGAGGACCTTTAGCCAGCATGTCCAGAATCCTCGATACAAGAATTTAAGGATCCTCTACTCTTCATAGGTTGCCAAAGTTCATCTAGGGAGAGGCTCTATCGTCCAACCAGGGTGTGTCGGGTTTGAACACTTGATTGTTTAGAGGGCCGCCATCACCATTTGAGCTCGTTCAGGTGAAATCTGCAAGACCTTCGTAGATTTCAGGATTATCTGAGAAAGTTGATGATTGAAACACGAAAGGTCGGTCAACAAGTCCAAGTTGGAGGTCTGCGATCTTAGTACTAGATAGAAATTTTATACCGATCGAAGTCAGCCATGGTTATCGCTGTCGGATGGGGTCACCCCAAGACTTAGTGTCATGTGGGACTTCGATAGGTGAGGGTTTGCCCTCAACAATATTTATTTTTCAAAATCAATTTTGCAATACATTTAGAGAGTCTAGAGTGTGGTTACCAGTATCATCCGATGCTTAATGCTGGGGCCAATGAATGAATTTTTTAGCTAACCATTTGGAGCTCGTAATGCAGCCTGAAAGATATTTTTGGTAAGTCAAAACTAATTTAATTTTTAAATTTCTAATATGTTGATATTTTAATTATATATTAATACACATAATTTGCTTCTATCTTGTAGGAGTACTACCAATTCGAGACTCCCCAAGATGAGGAGGCTATCCATTAGATCTTCGAGGAGGTGTTCACATGGAGGCTCTGAGATGGCCTCTACAGCGTCAGGTAGTTTATCTTTTAGCGCTCTAGTTTTTAGTTAGCATCGGACTGGAGGTCCTTCATAAATCACTGGATCGGACGAACATATAGCAGACCCTCTACAACCAGTAGAACAATGAGGAGTATTTCGGTAGGTGACAGAGGACCCGATATAATCAAGCCATCTAGCAAGATCCGATCAGGCACACACGAGCGGCTCAATCGGCACACATGTTGTGGCTGACAAACTGATAACAAATCAATACCAAAACTCTTCATTAGGATTGTAAAAACTCTTATATGCATGTTTTAATTACTTTAATTTTATTATTTACTTATTGTAAACATAGTAGCTACGTCGTTCACTAGACCAATTATAGTTGTGGTGGGTCATATACCAGTCTAGAAGGACTGGTGACTTTTTAGATTCTACGTCATGATAAATCACAGTAAGAACTTCAAACTTTATTTATTAATTAAGTTATTACAAGATCTGAGTTTTATATTAGAATCAATGTATTTCTAAATTATGCCGATGCTTTACACGGTGTATATTACTAAGAAGTACGGTGATGATCCATCTTCTCAGTCTTTCTTAACCTTAAAGGATGGCTCAGTGCAACAGAATGGTTGAATAGGAGCTGAATCATAGGATTCGATCGTAACTTTGACCCTCTACTATCTCGATATCCTTTGGTATTTTCACAAACTTCGACATCCTAGACTTGGAGTGATGCGCACATGAAGGAGGTCGTGTAGAGATTTTTGAGCCAGCAACCTCAGAGCATCCTGGATGCCATCCATAATATGGTCGTGAAGCTTCTTCGAGATCCACAGCTACACAACCAGTTGGGCTCATTATCATAGCCATCACATCAGGCAATTATATTACTAAACCCTTTTACTTATTTTAAGTTTTCATATTTAAAAGCTTTATATATTTAGATTTAAGTTCAGAAACAGGATCTAGGGGCTAAAAATTTAATCTAACCATCCAATTGATAGGCCAAAGATATCTATAATTTCATATCATCGAATAAAATATGTAGGAATAATTTATTTGAGAATCGAAAGAGTGTATAGAAAGATACACTTTCATATTGAAAGATATACTTTCGTATCGAAACTTACTAATATTATTTTATTTTTTTGTTACAGGATGTTGAAATATCTGGCTCTCATCCACCAGCTACTAGAAAGGAGTAGAAGGAGGAGGAGGCGGATGATGATGAGGAGCAGACCTAATTTTTTTATGTATTATATTTTTTTAATACTACTTATAAAAATATTATATAATTTATATTTTTAATATAATATAATTAATTTTTAATTTTTGATTATCATATTATCTTTAAATTTTAATTATAATGAGCATTAAAAGTTATAATTAATTATGATTAATTAAAATAGATTTAAAAAATATTTTTATTAATTTTTTAAAAAAATAAAATTAACTATTAGTGTTGATATTAGCGATGGCAGTAGCTATCGCTAATAACTATTAGTGTTGACCCCATGATTGATTTTGATAATTACCAAATTTTGAGTATTTAAGTATTTAATCATGTATTTCATGAGTTGATGTAGATTTTTTTAAGTATTTAAATTAAAAATTATTTTAAAAAAAGATCTACAAAAATTCATCAAGTCAAGATTTTTTTAAAAAAAAATTTTTAAACTTTCAAAGATTAGAAGAAAGAGAGTTCTTTGACCAAAATAAGGAAGACATAAAGTAAAATTCAAATAAAAATTAAATCTTCTTGATTGAAAGCAAAAATCCCTCAAAATAGTCTTGGAGCAATTTTTGAGATGTCTTAGAATTTTTTTAAGAGCTCTCGAGTGGACTAGCATGTCCAAACATAGTTCTGGCATGATTTCGAAAGGTCTCGAGTTGAACTCGAGATGTCTCGATCTTAGGAGATGAAAACTTAGTTTCTATGCTCTGAGAGTAAGAGGTTTCGTAGAATTCTTGAGAGATCTCGCAGTTCTGACGAGACATCTCGATTCAAAATCGAGAGGTCTCAAAATCTAACGAGAGATCTCATGAAAAATTGAAAGATCTCGTTTTGTGCAGACAGCCTTCAATGGATAGTTTTGCAAGGACTATTTTCAATTCCAACAGCTATTTCAGAGCTTCCAATGGCTAGAACACTCCTCTAACTATCTCTAAAGGTATTTAAAAGATGGAGAATCAATTGAAAAAAAAAATAAAGAGATTTAAAGAGAATTTCTATTAGTTTTGGTGAGGAACATTGAATATTCAAAGAAAAAAAGAGAGAAAAGTTGTGCATAGATTTCAGCGAGCATTCAAAGTAAGCATCTCCAACATCTTCCATATCCTCTCAAGCATAATTTGAAGAAAAGCCATGCTTCAATCGAGCGCATCATCAGCTTCTTCTTTAGAATTTAAAAGAGCTTAAACTCTATTTTTTATACTATGCTAAAACTTTGATTTATAATTTTAATTTCTTTACAAGTCTCTTTAGGAAAAAGAAACTTAGAGATTAGGCCCGTCCAAGTTCAAAATTAGATATTGTAGGTTTTGATTAGTGAGTCCAAAAAATCAACTGGATTGTTAGTAAACTCGAAAAACTAATGGTGTTAGGTTTTGGTTGCTGCTCCTATGAAAATCAACTATGTTTGTTTGTGAGCTTAGAAAATAAACATACTATAATCAAGAATAGATTATAGTGAAAATCTCAATGAAAGCTTGGGGAGTGGATGTATGTGTGGGTTGCATCGAACAACTATAAATCTTTATGTGTTTGTATTGTGCTCTTTTCTTCTTTTTCTTTTTATACTTTGCATGCTTATAATTTTTGCTTTACTTTCATAGTTTGATTTTGTTATCTTAATTCCACTGCTTATATTGCATACATTTCATCACACCACTTTGGTTAAAATCAAAGTACATATTTGTTTAGAAAGTAAATTTGGTTAAAATTTATAACAATCCAATTCATCATTCCTCTTGGGTTGCTACCTCTAGGCAATAATTGGTATCAGAGTAGATGCTCTGTTATTGATTATTGACCTAACCGTTCAGGATAAAAGATCAATGGCAACCCAATGGCATCTTTGTTTAATGAAGGATATTCTATAGATAGACCTCCATTTTTTAATGGTTATAATGATATCTATTGAAAAGCTAGGATGAAAATCTTCATACAAGCACATTATTATAAATTATGGAAGATTATAATAGATGGCTCACACACGACCAATGCATTGAAAAAGCATGATAAAGAAATGGCCCAACTTAATGCTAAGGTCATGAATATACTTTATTGCTCCTTAGAGTTAAATGTATTTAATGCAATTTCTTCATGTATTTTAGCAAAACATGTATGAAAGAAATTAGAAAGAACTTATGAGGGAGCAAATCAAAAAGGATTCAAACTTCCAAGAAGAAAAGAAAGCTCATCCCAATATATACCTCATGGCTCATGAGGATGGAAAGAAAAATAAAAAGAAGAAACAAAAGAAGAAGAAAGCTTCAATTAAGAAAGAGCAAAGCAAAGAAAAGAAAGATGAAAGAGAAGAGCAAAAAGTAGATCAATTATGTTTGATGGATAAAGAGGAAGAATATATCACAAATCCTTGCCTCATGTCTAATGATGATGAGGTGAACATTAATAACTCTTCCGATTTTACTTTTGATGAGTTATTTGAAGCCTTTAATGATTTAATAGATGAATACAAAAAACTAAGACCAAAAAATAAAGAGCTTAAAAAATCCAATCTTACTTTGGCTGAAGAAAAAAAAAAATCTTATGTGAAAAGAAGATATTATGAAAGATATAAAAAATATGACTAAAGAAAAGAAAGATTTTTTGAAACAAATTGAAACTTTAACTAAGAAAAAGAAAAATCTTGCAAAATCTAAAAAATTCTTGGTTAAGAAAAAAAAGAAAAAGCTTTTGAAATTTGAAAAATCTCTTTTGAAAGAAAATATGAAACTAAGAAAAAATTTAAAATTTAAAATTCATGCTTGAAAAGTTTACACTTGGATCTCAAAAGCTTCAATCAATTTTGAATAATCAAAAGACTATTTTTAATAAAGCTGAAATTGGATATAATCCATTAAGAAAATAAAAATTTATGAAGAATATGCTTAACAAAGCTTCATCTAAAAATCATTGAAGTACATGTTTTAAATATAATAAAGTAGGCTATAAAATTTTTAAATATAATATTAAGAAAATTAGCCATACTTTAGTCAAATAAGTATGGATTCCGAAAGGAACCATAAGCTCTAACATCCATGGATCCAAGATAACTTGAATACCAAAATCTAATAAATAATTTTGTAGGTACACCAAGGATCCAATGGAATAAAAAGAGAAAAAAATTTTAATGGATGCCTTGAAAATGAAAATGCATGGACGATGCTTTTGGATAAAATCTAAACTTTTCTCACATCATACCATCAATATTTATTTAATTAATTCTATTGATTCTAATAATATATTTATATAGTTTCATATCATATTTACTTGCTTGAAATAATCTCTATGTTTTGATGAGATTAGAATGATTGATTAATTTTGATGGTTGAAATGATTTGAATACTTTGATTTTTAAATCAACATGCTCTCTTCTATATATCATGCTATAGATGAAAAGATTTTATCTTAAAATTTAGCATGATATCTTAAGCCTCCCCATATCAATTTTATAATTGATAAATTTAATTTAAAAAATGCTTAATTGGATGTGAATTTTTTAATTGCTAAACCTACAAGAAAAACTATTTTTTTTGGCATTTTTTTATAAAAAGTTAAATTATCAAAATTCTTCTAAAAATTTGAAACTTCCTAGTTGAACTGAATATATAAAGCCTTCATCCAGTTTTCTCTTGATTTAATCTTATTTAAATTGATTATTGGAACCCCTCCAATTGATTATTTTTTATGATCCTCTAAATTTTCTTGAATATCTCTCTTAATCATCGATTTGATTGGCTCTTTGATCTGAAAAAAAAATTTACTGATGAACATTCTTATTTTATTTTAATTGATTGATTTTAAAAATTAAATTTAAAAAATAATCTTCTTGAATTTTTTGAAGTTGACATCTAACAAGATATTTCAAGAAAGTTATCATGTATTCTTAAAGCTAAACTTTTAAAGAGAACTTCAATTTTAAGTAATTGGTATCAAATATTTTACTATTTATCATGTATTTGATTGATCTATCTTTTGATAAAAAGAGAAGAATGTCTTTATTTTAAATCTAATTTTATACTGTAATATCATTTGATATAATATCATTTGAGATAAATTCAAAAATTCATATATTTTTTGAAACTATAATTGCTTGATTTTTCTTAAGAAAAGGAAGAGATAATAATTTGAAGAATAACTTAAAATCTCTTTATAGTGTATCTTGACTGATTTGCTAATATCAACTCAAATTGATTTATTTGAATTAATTTATCTTTATCAATTCAAAACTAAATTCATTGATATCAAGTTGAATTTACAAATTAATCTTTAAATAATATTGAACTGTTAAGAAAATCATGATTTGGTCTAAATTTTAGTTTAGTTGGTATCAAAAAGTTTCTTTCTAAGAAAATTTTCACTCTTGATATCATTAGTATCATTCTTAACTTGCATTTTATTATATTATTTTTTAGCAAAAAAATTAAGTATAAAATCTTAAATCTATTTTATATTGATATACTCTTGATATGATATCTCTTGAGATAAATTCAAAGAATCTCATATATTTTTCTGAACTTAATTGAGTGAATATTTTATTTGATTAATGCTATTTCACTCAATTGATGCTTGTACTTTTAAATTATATTTAACTTTAAAATGATATTATTTGCTAAAGTAAGGAAAAAAATTATTAAAGAAGGAATGATCAATTATTTGAAAAGAGCTTTAAAATTGAAAATATCTTTCAAATTTAGAAAATCTAAATTTAGTAGTTAAATTTATATTTAATCTACTTGATTTGAAAGAAAAAGGAGAAGAAAAATTAAAAAATAAATTTATCCAGCATTAATTATGAAAAATAAGAAGAGTGATATTACCTAGCTTTGATTGAAAATTCTAATTAGCTTATATTAAGGTAAATAAACATCAATTTCATTATACTTTTGAGCCTTAATATGATGATTTCATTTGATCTACATGCTTTTGAATTGATTGTTAAATCATTTTTGAAAACTATTTGAAGTAAAAAGAATTTTGAGATATATTCTTACTCTAAATAAATTGATTTTGATATATTCTTATAATTTTGAAGCTCATTGATAAATATAATACTGAATTTTTTATGTGCCAAATTTTAAACTTGATTTGCATGATCATTTTTGGCAAATAATTAGAGTTAAATTAAATTTAAAATTATATTCTTACTCTAAAAAATAAATTTTTAAGTATAATTTTGAAACTCATTTAAAAATTTAAATTTGATACTAAATTTTTGATGAGCACTGCAAAATTCTTATGAATTATTTATATTAAAGTAATTTTTATTCAAAGTAATGAATTTAAAAATATGACTATCTTTTGCTTTGACACTATCTATTTATTTTACTTTGTTCGATATGTGTCCGATACATATCTTTTTCAAACTCAATTGACTAAAATTTTTTAAGAAAAAAAAAGATTGAATATTAAATTAAATGCTATGCTTGATTTCATATTCAAATCTTTTGAAAAGCTCTATTCCTCTTAAACCTTAAAAGTGCATATCTAAAAATCTAATTAAAGATCATATTAATTCAACGGGAAGAGCCTTCTGAAATTAAAATGAATATTTGAAACTTATTTTGAGTCAAAGGATAAATTTTTTAAAAGGAAGATGATTCATTTAAATTAATTTTATGAACTTAATACATCTCTTAATTTAATGCTTTGATGTTGATTTTGATGATTTATTATTTTTTTATGAGCTTTTTTTATGTTGTCAAAAAGAAAGAGAAGTATGTTAAATATATGCTTGAAGAATTAATGCTCAAAGTTTTTGATGTTTATACCTTGATGCTCATTAAGTTGTACTCAAAAATGATCTTAATATGAGTATATAATATTTGTGGAAGTCTTTTATGAAGTATGTATTTATAATTATGTACATTATTACTTCATGATTTATACTAGTCAATTTATTGAAATACATTAAATTTTATTTTTATACATATACTCAAAATCTTACCATCATCAAAAAGAGAGAGATTGTTGACCTCATGATTGATTTTGATGATTGCTAAACTTTGAGTATTTGAGTATTTAACCATGTATTTTATGAGTGGATGTAAATTTTTTTAAGTATTTAAATTAAAAAATTATTTTAGAAAAAGATCTATAAAAATTTATCAAGTCAAGATTTTTTTAAAAAAAAATTCTTAATTTCCAAAGATCAGAAAAAAGAGAGCTCTTTGATCAAAATAAGAAAGATATAAAGTAAAATTCAAATAAAAATCAAATCTTCTTGATTGAAAGCAAAAATCCCTCAAAATAGTCTTGAAGTAATTTTTGAGACATTCAAAATTTTTTCAAGAGCTCTCGAGTGGACTGGCATGTCCAAACATAGTTCTGGCATGATTTCGAGAGGTCTCGAGTGGAACTCAAAATGTCTCGATCTCAGGAGATAAAAACTTAGTTTCTATGCTCCGAGAGCGAGAGGTCTCGCAAAATTCTCAAGAGATCTTACAGTTTCGATGAGATATCTTGATTCAGAATCGAGAGGTCTTGAAATCTGATGAGAGATCTTGTGAAAAATCGAGAGATCTTGTTTTGCGCAGACAACCTTCAATGGATAGTTTTGCAATAACTATTTTTCGATCCCAACGACTATTTCAGAGCTCCCAATGGCTAGAACTCTCCTCCAACCATCTCTAAAAGTATTTAAAAGATGGAGAATCAATTAAAAAAAATAAAAAGATTTAAAGAGAATTTTTATTAGTTTTGGTGAGGAACATTGAATATCTAAAAAAAGATAAAAAAGAAGAAAGTTGTGCACAGATTTCAGTGAACATTCAAAGCAAGCTTCTCCAACAGCTTTCACATCCTCTCAAGCACAATTTGAAGAAAATCCAAGCTTCAATCAAGTGCATCATCGGCTTCTTCTTTAGAATTTAAAAAAACTTAAACTCTATTTTTATACTATAATGAAACTTTCATTTATAATTTTAATTTCTTTATAAGTTTCTTTGAAAGAAAGAAACTTGGGGATTAGGCTCATCCAAGCTTGAAATTGGATATTATAGATTTTGGTTGGTGAGCTCGGAAAAGCAACTAGGTTGTTAGTGAATCCGAAAAAACTAATGATGTTAGATTTTGGTTGGTGTTCCTGTGAAAATCAACTAAGTTTATTTGTGAGCCTAGAAAATAAACACACTATAATTAAGAATAGATTATAGTGAAAATCTCAATAAAAGCTTAGAAAGTGGACGTAGGTGCGGATTATATCGAACCACTATAAATTTTTGTATATTTATGTTGTGCTCTTTTCTTCTTTTTCTTTGCATGCTTATAATTTTTGCTTTACTTTTATAGTTTGATTTTGTTATCTTAATTTCGCTGCTTATATTGCATACATTTCATCACACCACTTTGGTTAAAATCAAAGTACATACTTGTTTAGATAGTAAATTTGGTTAAAATTTTATAACAGTCCAATTCACTCCCTCCTCTTGGGTTGCTATCTCTGGGCAATAATTAGCAATGGCATTAGAAATCAAATTATCATCACTAATATTTTATAAAATAAAATTTTTAATTTTATTTAAAATTTTAAAAAAATTAGAGACAACATTAGTGATGACATTTTTTATCGCTAATAATTATTATCGATGGCATTAGCTACAAAAATGCCATCTCTAATATTTTTTAAAATTAATTTAAAAATTAAAAATAATTAGTGATGCAATTATTCCATCGTTAAAGTCATTGCTAATAGTCTTATTAATGATGGCTAGATTTTTTATCACTAATAATGATAATTAGCGATCAGTATTTTTTAGATTGGCTATTACGATGGAATTAGCGACAGCAAGATTATTAGCAATGGTAGATGGACTATTAGTGATGGCGATTAGCCATCGCTAATAGTCTATATTCTTGTAGTGATACCCAAACTCTTTGTTAGAACTATAAAAACATTTATATCTATACTTTAATTAATTTAATTTTATTATTTACTTATTATAGATATAGTAGCTGGGTCATCCACCAGGTCAACTATGGTTGTGAGAAGTTACACACCAATTCAGGACTGGTGATTACCTAGATTCTAGATTATGATAAATCATGATAAGAATTTTAAACTGTATTTATAAAATTATTACAGATCTGATATGTATACTAAAACTAATGTATTTCTAAACTGTGTAGATCGATTATGAGGAGTGTATCATTGTGCAGTATGATGATGACCCATCCGCTCAGCCCTCGTTGACCTTGGGGATGGCTCAGAGCCACCGAAGGGATGAGTAGGAGCCGGGTCATAGGATTCAGCTACAGCTTCAATCCTCCAGTGGCTCGATACTCTTCGATGTCCTTACAGACCTTGACGTCCTAGACTTGGAGTGATGCACATTTAGAGGAGGTTATGCAGAGGCTTCCGAGATGTTGTCCATGATACGTTTGTGGAGAATCTTCAGGACCCATAGCTGCGTAACCAGTTGGGCTCAATGTCCTAGCCATTATATTAGATAATTTTATTAGTAAATTCTTTTACTTATTTTAAGTTTTCATATTTATAAGCTTCATATATTTAGACGTGAGTCGGAAAAGGATTGGAGTGTCTATAATAGATTGGAGTGTCTATAGATCCGTATCATCGAATAAAATATATAGGAATAATTTATTCGAGAATCAAAAAAATGTATCAAAAGATATGCCTTCATATCCAAAGTTATTAATAATATTTTATTTTTCTTCATTTTAGGATACTGGGACATCCAGCTCTCATCCACCAGCCACTGGAGAGAAGCAGGAGGAAAAGGAGAAGGACGATGAGGAGGATCTAACTTATTTTTTTTATTTTAATATATTATATTTTTTATACTACTTATAAAATTATATAATTTATATTTTTAATAAACTATAATTAGTTTTTTATTTGTGATTGTCATATTATCTATAGATTTTAATTATAACCGGTGTTAGGAACCATAATTGATTATAATTAATTAAAATAAATTTTAAAAAAATATTATAATAGATTTTTTAAAAAAATAAAATTAACTATTACTAATAAAATTAGAGACGACTTTAGCCGTCGGTAATACTTATTAGCGATGGCATTAGTGATAAAAAAGCTATCACTAATTTTTTATTTTATTTTAAAATTTAATTTAAAAATAAAAAAAATAAATAGTGACAATAATTAGCCATTATAAATGCCATCAGTAATAGTAATTATTAGCGACGATTAGAATTTCGTTGCTAATACTGGCAATTAGTAATGAGGATTGTTTCAACCACTAATTAGTGATGGTATTCCATCACTAATATTATTACCGATGGCAAAATAACTTTTAGCGATGGCAATTAGCCATTGCTAATAGTTAAATTTCTTGTAGTGCAACTCAATAATGTCCTCTCTCTATCTCATGTTCCAAGAAGCCTCACGCATGCAAAGGAAAAAAAAGAGAAGTGCCTTTTTTCTCATGCCAAAAAGAAGAGAGATCTCTCTCCTCCATCTCTTGCATTAGGCAGCCAAGGGTTGGTGTCAAGGTTGAATCAAGATCATATGTACTGATTTTCTTAGAGAAGAAAGATTAAAAATCAGAAAAGCATTCTAAACCATTCTTATGTGGATACCTATAGAAGTCGAATATATATGCAGCTTTAAAGTAGTCCTTGAAGATATCCATAATCATCGAATCGATCTATCCATATAAGGTGAAGATAAGATCTTCTCTATTTTTATTTTAATCTTGATCTTAACTATGAAAGATCCTGAAATTTTGAGATGCAACCTCTTGCATGCATTTATGAATTAATCTGATTTATTTCTGCTGCGTTTTAATTTTTAATCTTGCATACTACCAAATTTTCTGCAGTGGACCGGGCCTGATTCATGAATTAAGGCCAGCCAAGAGAGCCGGGCCTCACAATGCATCTGCTGTGCCATGTTTCTCTCTGTCACATGCTGAACTATGCTTTTCCATCTATGTATTCCTCTACTGCAGCTTCCTTGTTATATAACCATAGTGAACTGCATTTCTTATGTTCAGACATCTGCTTGTTATTTTCTTCTTTACTACCTTTCTGTGTTACAGATTATACCTTTATTGTTTTCTTCTTTACTGCCTTTATGTGTTACAGGCTATACTTTTAGATGAACATGTTTCAGGCAATTGCATGCTGCAATTTTGTTATATTATAGCAGCAGGGTTGCTATTTTGGGTTGTAAGTTTAGCTTCTTCTTATTATAAATCAAGTGATCCTTTTATTAAAAAAAAAAAAAAAAAAATCCAACTTCATGATTCAACCATAAATAATTATATAAAATTAGACTCCGGATTTAGCCATTTGACATCCTTAATGCTTGAATTGTCAAACTGGACAATCTTATTCCTGAACAAACCCAAACTGCGAGGAAACTGTTTCCTCACCCATCCGAGTACCTAAACCAACCATGCGAGGGATTCGTCGTCGCAAATCCTCCATCAATCAACAGGTTGACTCCACTCACGTATTTGGCTTCCTCGCTCCCCAGAAACAACACTGCCTCCGCCACATCCTCCACCTTGAGCCTCACCCCCTTGAGGATTGCATGCTTGTGCATGGACTCCTCCACTCCAATGCCCAACGTTGTCGTCGCCAGCGGTGTCGCCACCCCGTACGGCGACACGCAGTTCACACGCACACCAAATTGGCCGAGCTCCACCGCCGCGCTTCTCGTCAGCCCCACCACCGCAAGCTTCGAACACGTGTACGCCGCCGATCCCATCCCCGGCGCTGCCGACGCCACGCTCCCTGTCATGACGATGCTTCCTCGCCGCGCCGGGATCATGACACGTGCGGCATGCTTTGTCCCAAGGTAGCTCCCCACCAGATTAATATCCATCACCCTTTCGAAGTCTGCCTTCTCGGATTTGCGAATCTGCATGCACAGCGAACCGGTGATGCCTGCGTTGTTGAACATGATGTCGAGCTTACCGTGGCGTGAGACGGCGGCATCAACGGCGTCTCGGACGTGACACTCGTCGGTCACATCGCAATGGACATAGGAGGCAATGGAGTAGCCCAGAGATTCACAGAGGGCTCGGCCCTTGTCATCCTGGATGTCGGCGATCATCCCACGGGCGCCGTGGCGGGCGAAGAGTTTGGCAGTGGCCTCACCGATCCCACTGGCGCCGCCTGTGATCAGCGCCACCTTGCCTTCGAGCCTACGTCAATTAGAACGAGACTACAAGGTGATGCTGACAATATATATATGACAGGTTTAGTTTATGATAAAAATAATTTTTAATTATTATTATATATATTTCTAAAAGTTATTAGATAATAAAATTTATTTGTTTTCAACTAATTTAATGAACTACTGATTTATTTTCATTTTCAAAAATATCTAATCATTCTATAAAGAATAGGACTAGTGTCCAATATTTGTTAGTGAAGAATGAGTTTGGATCGTTCATGGTCTATGTTTTACACCGTAAAGAGATATACAAGGTTGGATATATTGTTCATATTGAAAATAGATGGCTGTATTGTCACCTGACCATCTCATGCATGATTAGTGTGTCAAACATGACAAGCAACATAATGGACGATAACCATCTATTTCTAAAATATGAACGACCTCTCCTGACATCTCCATCCAATTACTAGCCTGCACGGCACCTCTATGCGGTGCAAAGCACGCTACTAAGAACTAGTCTAGTTTGTAAAAAATGAAACTAAATTAGCAAAAGGCGCCCAATATGGGATGTAAGAGAAAATTATATAGGATATTTCAATAGGATGGAAGCCCGTTAACAATAAATTCAAAGGTTTTTAATTGGGGAATGGGTTGTGCTGTGGCCTGTCTCTGATAAATTAGTTGGTGGGGAGCCGAGTTGTTGCACCTAAATAACAGATGGTAGAAAACCTGCAAAAGAAAGTCTTCTTACCGTTCCGATGCTTAAGTTAACTGGAGAAAAGAAACAACTAAAAAGAGATAAAGACAAGAGCGAAAGCTTCTAATATGAAAAGCTTATTAGGTTCTTTGCTTACCAATTTTTATGGTATGGAAAATGTTGTTACTATATAACTCTCATCCCTAAATGTTTGGAATGTAGGAATTATGGCATTTAGCAGACGGTTATCTCATTAACTGTCATTAAGGCCGAGTAATGGGCTACTCGTGGGTGACTATTGTACACCATGTTTGCAGATAGTTAATACTCCTGTTGAATAACCATCATTGATTTGGATAGTCAGTAGAACTTGGAGGAGTAGTCGGCTAGACACAGAATGTCATCAGAAAATGGTTTGCTAGATGTTGAGTATCTCCAAAAAATTATGGGTTGTGTGTCAGACTAAGTCGATTAGATGCCAACTTAGTTGGGCTTGCAGTATTTAGTCGATGGAGTCCCATCAATCTTAGTCAATGGAGCCTTCTCAATTTTAATCAGTTGAATGTCGAATAGATCAAAGCCTATCAACCCAAGTCAGGCTGGATCATGTTGTTCCTGTTGCTCCAGATGGCTGCTCTGATACCAATTTGTTGGAAACTATTCTTGCTACTTGATGATTGCGAAAATAGCAACAAGAATCTAAGAAAATAGATGGCCGTCCTATCAAACCCTAGAAAATCCTAGGGCATGGAGAAGAGAGGGAGAATGAGAGAGAAAGAGAGAATTTTCATGAGAAAAGGGCTTGCATTTCATTCGTGTTAATTTACAAACTCAATACAGAGTATATATATACATGGCAAATTGACCCAACCCAAAAAAGCTTTCCTAGCTAATCTAATGTGATGCACTCTTCGAGCCCATGTATGCCCATATCTCACATGCACACATCCATTAGACTAATTCCTAGTCCAATCCGTAGGTTAGCTTCTTTGGGCCTTACAAACCAAGATCCTAAGTTCCTAGGATTAAACTCAATCCTAGGCCAGATTAAAAATCGCGTCTTATTCTTTTCGCCACTCGAGCTGACTCAGTCAGCAGTCAAGTCGGCTCGACTGTGATGTCTCCTATGAGAGCTCGAATCACCGCTTTCTGCTCTACTGCTCGAGCCGGCTATTTCAGGATCCAAGCTGGCTTGACTTTTACTCGAGCTAGCTCTGACAAAAATCGAGCCTGCTCTTCTAGTGTGTCAGTCTGATACACTTTCTGGACTTCTGCTCGAGCTGACTCTCTCAAGATTCGGGCCGGCTCGATTAAAGCATTGGTTGAAGCTCTTTGATGGTTGGTTTCATTTGCTTCTTGCTCTCTTTTCACCTGCTTTCAAAGCTTCAAAGCACCATACCTACGCTCACAATCTTCATCTTTGTGCTTCCAAGTCCTTGTGAACTCAGCTCTATCCATCATCCTCATTAGTACTATATAATTACAAAAACTATTGCATGGAAGTACCTTTGAAAGCACATGACCTGGATTTTCTTTAAGTATAAACCTTCACCAGCTCCACTTTTTCATCCTCCACTAGCTCTCTAATTTAGTGGTATCTAATATCAATGTGCTTGGTTCTCGCATGATACATAAAGTTTTGTGCAAGCAACAAAGTACTCTGGCTATCACAATGCATTCTAACTGCATCATGTGAAAATTTCATCTCTAGTACCAAGTCCTTCAGCCATAGAGCTTTCTTTGCTGCCTCCGTGATACCAATATACTCTGCTTTGATAGTAGATAAGGCCGTAATTGACTGCAAGCATAATCTTCATGAGACTAAATCTCCATACAGGCTGAATACAAAACCTATCTTGAATGCCGAGTATCCATATCTCCATCAAAATCTGCATCCATAAATCCCTCTATTAGCCCTCGAGCCTCCTTGGACATGTTAGGATGTTCCTCAGTATCTTTCCGCTGACCATAGCAGATGCCAATCTCAACTGAACCTGCCAAGTATCTGAAGATATCCTTCAGTACTTTTTAGTGCTTCCTACCAGGCTGAGCCATAAACTTGCTCACCTGACTCACTGCATGGGCTAAGTCTGGCCTACAGCATACCATAAAGTACATAATGCTTTCCACACCAGAAGCATATAGAACTTTTTTTATCTTCTGAACCTCCATCTCAGTTTGTGGTGACATGGTCTTAGAGAGTTTAACATATCCGATAAGTGGCAGCTCTACCAGTTTGGCCTCCTTCATTTCAAATCTCTCTAAGACCTTCTTGATATATCCTTCTTGAGATAGATGTAGCAGTCTCTTAGTTCAATCTTTGACAATTTTCATACCTTGGATCTTCTTCGCAAGCACCAAGTCCTTTATCTCAAACTCCTAAGATAAAGCTCCTTTCAACTCCTGCACAACCTCCTTACTCTTGTATGCTACCAGCATGTCATCTACATACAAGAATAGGTATAACCAAGATCCATCTTTCAAAGATCTCATATATATATACGGATCATGATCACATCTGGAAAGGCCAATACTTCTCACATATATGTCAAATTATTTGTACTACTATCTAGGAGACTACTTCAATCCGTACAGTAATTTTCTCAGTAAAGAGATCTCTCCCTCTGACCTAGGCTTCCTGAAGTCCTGTGGCTACTCCATGTATATGTTCTCCTCCAAATCTTCAAGGAAAGATTCTGTCTTAACATTTATTTTATTAGATATGTGCCTTAGAAGTTGGATTGGTTAACACTTGTAATACACTTTTAAGGATAATTTTATAATTTTAACTATAAATTAATAAAAAAATTATTTTCTATCATAGTGTGTATTTAAAGTGTCTGTGATATATCATTTGAGTTAATAATAATGACAATTCATATTTTCAAGAGTTAAAAATTTAAGATATTAATTTTCATAATTAACTCATAAATTACTCCTGACTGTAGGATCATCATGAGGATGGTGATCGATCCGAAAGATTGGTGTATGATCGCTTTTTTATGCTAGATGAGTCTTGAGTCTATGGTGTGGAGACACTGAAGTGAGAATACAGGTACTCGTTAGAGAATGAGAGCACTAAGTATGACAACCTCGAGCAGTCACAAGAAAGTCTATCTTCTCATCGATGATTGGCTCAATGTTATAGTAGTGTGTCTGATTCTTTGAGGTGAGGTGCATCAACAGTTCATCTTGAGGGTATTATAGTTTGACGATACCATAATTCGATCTCCTAGCCATTCAAAATCCTAAGGTGTATGTTGGCTATAGCATGTTCATTGTAGGAATTGGATTACACCAATAGGAGATCTATCTACCTCGGTAGATGAGGAGTAGCCCTATGATGATTATAAGAATAAGTCTATAAGTCCATGGCCATGACAGTATGAAGATGATAGAAAGAGTTTCTATTAGGATTTTACATCGGACTCGAATCGAATGATTAACTCATATGACGGATATTGGGTTTGATGAGTTTACCTTAATCCTAATCCTATCGGAGCTTAAGATAGAAGAATCCAATCATATAGATAGTTGCACGAAGAGGTTCATTTTTAGTTTTGATGGCTTACCACCGTACACTGCTAGATATCACTGGTGAATTTTGAAAGCAATTAGAATGATCTTGATGATCGATCATTCTAATTTTATGAATCAGAAAAATTGATCCATGGAAAGATATTTCGATGATGTCGATGATGAAGATTGTGACATGTTTCAATACCATACAGAACTAAACCTAACTGAATCACACAAACAAGAATTTGGATCTAGATATGATTAATCGAGCTAATCTAGTTTGATTGATTTGGATTAGATCCAATTAGGTTTAAGAAAATCATGCTAGCACATGGTTGAACCTAATATTCTTCTTCTGTAGTCCTTCTGTTTCATCTTGAATGAGTTTGACTCACTCTGAAATCCTGACTAGAGCTTGTCTAGGTCAGAAAAGGATTATCTTAATTTATTAGATGATTTTAAGATAACACCTACTAATTTCTATCATCTATTATTTTTTATTTAGATAAGGGTCAAAAGTTAGCCCTGATGTAAGAAAGAAGGGACAGGGGGTGTGCCCTCCTGGAGAATTTTTAGGGGCACATGCCCCCAAATATTTTGTACGACAAAGAGCGAGGGTGCATATCCTCCTAGGCATGCGCTCGATAGTGGATAGGCTTTGATTAGATCAAATTTTGATTTGACCAAATCAAAGAGGTTTGACAGAGATCAAATTCAAAGAGAGTAGGAGGAGTCCTTTGCGCACTTCCTCCCTCTTTCCTATCTATTTTGTACGGCATTCTTTAGGATTATTATGGGAGACAATTATGTGATTATTGGCATGGGAAATCAGAAGGAATTTTGATTTAATGGAAGCAAATTAGTTGCTTCATTGATTGAAACTCTGAGGTGGCGCAGGGGTCTATTTAAGAGACCCTACGCCCTAGGGTTAAAAAGAATTTTTTTGGCTTCTCCATGCCCCTAGCCCCAAAGTGCTACCGTCCCTTCCATCTCCATGCCCCTCCTCTCTCTCTTCTCCATGCCCAAAGGTTGGGCTAAGGTTCAAGCAAGAGATCCAGGAATTGGCACAAGATTTCAAAGAAAAAGATGACATGTTAATGAGACGAGTGTGCTGCCTTCATTAATTATTTTTGAAGGCTTTATGAATCAGATCCAGATCTAATTTTTAGATATTAGATCCAGAAGGAGATTGCATCCAAATCCTATCTGAGTGGACTTTGGTAGAGACCAGGCACATGTGTAGCTAGATCTAGAACCTCGGATGATGACAAATCATCAATAGGGTAAAAGCAGTTTACCCAAACAAGGTATAAAATTAAATCTAATTTAATTTACTTTTTTAGTTTAATATTAGATCTATAGGATCAAATCTGAGATGTCTCAAATCTAATTAGGATTTGTTAGAATTTTTCTTTTGAAATATCCTTTCAGATCTAATCAGATCTGAACGATCCTGTGAAAAAAAATATTAATTTTTTCTTCATATTTGCTCCAGCTCTAAGTCATAAGCAGCAACTATGCTCAATATCATCCTAATAGATGTATGTCTGACAATTAGAGAGAAGATCTCTGAGTAATCAATCTTCACTCTTTGTGAGTACCCTTTGGCTACCAGTCTAGCCTTATACCTCACTCCATCTTGCTCTAAAGGTACTTCTTTTCTGATGAAAACCCATTTGGAGCCATGGGTTGAGCATCATCCAGTAGATCCACCAGCTGTCATATCTAGTTCTTCTTGAGAGACTCCATCTCTTTCATCATAGCCTGCATCCATGATTCTCGATCCAAATCTTTTATGGCCTTCTCAAAGCTCTCTGGATCTTCATTGGCAATGATGAGACCATAAGAGATAGTCTCATCAATATCATATCACACCAATTTACGAACAGTGTGCTTCGACTTATGTAGTGCCACTCCTCTTGCAGTATCCTACAAGTCTGCTGCCTATAGCTACCTCTGCACCTCTTTCAGGATAGATTATTTTCTTTGCTGAACCTTCATAAATTCCTCACCATGCCTGCCCAACTCCACCTCAAACTGAATATGACTCGAGGTTGATGTTGAGGGCAAATCATCTATATCCGAGAGCCATCCCATGCTATCCTGTGTTATCTTGACAACTTTATCTATAATTTTCGACTTTAACACGATGCTTTTCTCATCAAATATCACATTCTGACTGACAATACTCCTCTGAGATTGTGAATCCTACAATAAGAAACCTTTCACACCTTGTGAAAATTTGATGAATACTATCTTCTGTGACTTTGGATCTAACTTACTCCCATCGACTTCTTTTATCAAAGCATATGTAGGATAGCCAAATACCTTCAAGTGGCCTAGCTCCACCTTCTTTCCACTTCAGACAGCTTCTGAAAGTCTTTCATTCAATTTTCTATGGAGAGACCTATTAACAAAAAGATAAGAATAAGTAAGAGTATCACCTCAAAAGAATTTGGGCAGTGATGCTTATAGCCTCAAGCTTCTAGCCTTCTCCGTCAGTATTCGATTCATTCTCTCCATGACACCATTTTACTGAGGGGTTATCCTCACTGCATAATGGCATTTTATGCCATTTTTCTCACTGTATCTTCTGAATGCTAGGCTGGTGTATTCTCGTTCATTATCAAAGCTTAAACACTTGACTAGTTATCCTATCTCCTTCTCCACCTCAGCTCTCTAGATTTTAAATCAAGCAAAAATATCTAATTTTTTTTTTATCAGATATATCCATACCCTCCTAGAGAAGTCATCTATAAAGGTGTCAAAATATCTTGCTCCACCTCGAGATGCAATAGGTGCTGGTCTCCATACGTCCGGATGAACTAGCTCCAAAATAGCTTTACTCCGCTTGGTACTACTAGTAAATATAACTCTATGCTATTTATCATAGATACAAGGCTCACATAGATTATCTTGTTCTTTTTTGAGTGCTAGAATCAAATCTCTTCTACTCAACTCTATGAGCCCCTTGTCACTTAAGTGACCCATACGATAGTGTCATAGCTTGTAGGTTAGCTATTCCTCTTGTACTGCTACAGATATCTCTGCACTATCTATAACCACTGGGCCTTCCATTCTATATAGGTTGTTGCTCAATATTCTCTTTTTCATCACCATCAATGAATTCTTGAAAATTCTCAAACATTCACTGCCTGACTGACAACTAAAAGCATATTTCTATCCTTCCAAGTAACCTAGGGATATCAAATTATTCTTCAATTCTGGTACATACTTCGCACTACTGAGTATTCGTATGATACCATCATATATCCTCACTCTGACCGTAGCAATACTAGTAACTTTACATTGGTGATCATCTCTAAGACTAACACTTCCTCCATCGGATCTCTTGTATGATGAGAACCACTCCCAATGTGTAGTGTAATGGTAAAAAAATGCTGAATCTAGTATCCAATGGCTATCATACTCTATGATTCCATCTGATACTACCAGTATATCATCTTTACTATCTTTAGATGATAGAGCACCACTCCTACTGATTGATCCATCCTTAGAAGTGTTCTTTTTTTTTTCATTCTTCAAAAGTGGGTAATTTCTTCTAATATGATCAGGTTGATGATATTTATGGTATTTAAAATACTTTTAATTTTTTTGAGACTTCGATCTATCCTTAGATTTATCTTGAATCCTCTTCTTAGGCCTTCCTTGCCTCTTATTCATAAAAAGTACCTCTAAACTAGGATTTTTTTTAACTAACCTCTCTTACTGCTCGTTAGACCTGAGAACTCTAACCACTTTTTCAAAGTTTAATATCTTCTTTCCATACATCAAAGTAGTAATGAGACCATCATATGCTGCTGGTAGCGAACATAATAATAGGAGAGCTCTATTCTCCTCATTGATCTTCACATCAAGGCTCATGACATTTGAGCAAACTTAATTAAACTTTTGGATGTGAAAAATTAGATCTTCTCCTTCGGACATTCATAAATTATATAGCTATTTCTTCAATCATAGCTTGTTTGTTATATTCCTGTCCATATACATATTCTCTAGTTTCTACCATAGTCCTTTGGGTGTGGTTTTCATGTTGATTTCTAGTAAAACTTCATCAGCGAGGTACATACGAATCATGCTGAAAGCTATCTTTTCAAGTTTCTTCCACTCTTCAATAAAAATCTTTTTTGATCTTTTTTGAATCAAGATCTTGTAGATTCTATTATGCACCAGTAGATTCTTTATCTTTTACTGCCAAAGATTGAAGTTTTTCTTGCCATCAAATTTTTCAAAGTCTGCCTTAATGGTACTCGATGTTATCCTAATCAGATTTTCAATAACCAAATATAAAAGAGAATAAATAGTGTTTAAAAAAATTTATTCAGCACCTTACCATAATTCAGGTGAAACTTTGATCTTTCCTCCACTAGATCTAACACCAGGGTGCTAATACCAATTATTGTTCCTGTTATTCTAGATGGTTGCTTTGATATCAATCTATTGAAAACTATCCTTGCTACTTGATGATTGTAAAAATAGCAACAAGGATTCGAGAAAATAGATGGCCGTCCTATCAAATCCTAGAAGACCTTAGGATGAGGAGAAGAGAGGGAGAATGAGAGAGGAAGAGAGAGAATTTTTAGGAAGAAAAGAATTTATATTTCATTTATGTTAA
Source organism: Cocos nucifera (assembly GCA_006176705.1). NCBI lineage: Eukaryota > Viridiplantae > Streptophyta > Magnoliopsida > Arecales > Arecaceae > Cocos > Cocos nucifera. Next base: position 45,515 of record QRFJ01003719.1, on the reverse strand, counting down.
TTTACAAACTCAATATAGAGTATATATATACTTGATCAAATTAATCCAACCCAAAAATCTTTCCTAGCTAACCTAATGTGATGCACTCCCTGAGCCCATGTATATCCATGTCTCACATGCACACATCCATTAGACTAATCCCTAGTCCAATCCATAGGTTAGTCTCTTAAAATCTCACAAACTAAGGCCCTAAGTTTCTAGGATTAAATCCAATCCCAGGTCAAAACAGAAATCACATCCTATTCTATTCGCCGCTAAAGTCGGCTCGATCAGCAGTCGGGCCGGCTCGACTGTCATGTCTCCTGCAAGAGTCTGAATCACCGCTCTCTGCTCTACTACTCAAGCCAGCTATCTCAAGGTCTGAGGTGTTTCGACTTCTACTCGAACTAGCTCTGATAGGAATCGAGCCTGCTCTTCTAGTGTGTCAGTCTGATATACTTTCTAAACTTTTGCTCAAGCTGGCTCTCTTAAGATTCGAGCTAGCTTGACTGAAGCTTTTTTATGGTTGATTCCATTCGCTTTTTGCTCTTACTCCACCTACTTCCAAGGCTTAAGAGCACCATACCCGAGCTTACAGATCATAGCAACTTATTCGGCATGTAGACACAGAAGATCCTATTAGAAAATATGTCCTAAAGCTAATCATCTAAGTTGTGGATGATTGAAACTAGTATATAAATTATTATATAATAATAGTTTTTTATCTTATTCATCATAAAAGTTATCTTTCTTAAATATGATGAAGTCCAAAAAATCATCCTTGATCGATAAAGAAGAATTTATTGGATGATTCTTAAATTCTTCATGATTAATGATAAGTTATTAATTAGGATGATAACTTATCGAGTGTAGATCGTTGTATGTTATATGCGTTGGTTGTCCTCACAATCAAGTAGTTTGAAGATATTGGTATGACATACAGGTGGAATATAGGAGTACATCTATACTAAACATGATTAATATAGTACTCTACTATCAAAAGTAGCTAGTTAAGGCCAATGGATATAAGCATCCCTCCATTTTAAAATCATCATGGTGACTTGCAAGCAACTCACTGTACTTTGATGTTGGACTATCTGTATTTATAATTTAGGATCGAAAGATTTTTAGTACAGTCAAGTATTTGTAGAGTTGGTATGTGAGTCAAGATGGAATTGACCACTTTTGATTAAGTTTAGAAAGTGAATATCTTGTTGTGTTTTAATTTAGCAAAATCTAGACCTGAATTATCCTCGTGAGAAGTCATGAAATTTGCAAAATTTTGAAATATAATATGAATGACTTGTATGAGTATTGATCAAAAGGATGAATTATACAATAACCATAGGTCAAAATTCTAAAAATGTTACTTTGCATATATTCGACCTATCCGGACGTCGAGTACCATTACTAGATGGTCGTTTTGATTGGTACAGAAATTGATTCTTATGCTATCAACTTAGGTTCGAACCTATGGGATCACACACATAAAAGATTATTACCTAATCAAATGGTTGATCGATAATTAAGAATCATTCAGTGATTGAATCATCAATGCGATTGATGATCGATTAAGTACAAGTATTATAGGAGGATTGATTAGTAATTAGATTGCTAATTAGCTAAATTTGATTGAGTCATCAGGTTGAGATCAAGTTTAATTGAATAGATTTAATTAGAATTAGTTTGGACTTAATTAGATTAAGTTTATTTGATTTATTGGATAAGCTAGTAGCAAGGAAGAACAAGTTCTTGTTCAATTAGAACTTGAATGTACCTAATTTCTAATTTGATTAAAAATTAAATTAGATTTAAATATGATTTAATCTAATTTACTTAGGCTCCTAATTTGATTAGAATTATCTTTTAATTAGGTTGACTTAAATTTAATTAGAATAGGATTTAATTTGGTTTGACCTAGTCTATTTAAGAGAATCCTAGTTCGACTAGGATTCCTTCTTCCTTATGCCACCTGAGAAAGCCCATGGCTCTTTATTTTATTCCAGATGTTTATGTGAATTCTTCTATGCCTAAGAGAGGTCTCCATGCCCACTATTTGATAGTTTTAGAATAAAATTTGACTTGGTCAAATTTTGGAATTAGTTTGGATTTGAACTCTATTTGATAAAGTCCCAAATTTTTAGAACACCTTCTTTCCTTATGGGATTCTTTTTTTCCATGCCTCCCTTTATTTTTGTCGCACTTTTTTCTTCTTTTGTATGCGTTGGTTTTTGGTTCTCTACGCTAATATTATAGGAGGTGGCATCCAACTCTTGGATGCCACTAAGACTCCTTGGTATCTTTCCTATTATGACTAGGTTTTGACCTAATCTTCTAATAAAATAGGGGGTGCCTCCTATATTATTTTTTGGCATGAAAAAAATCCAGATTTTCACCACAAAAATTAGTAGGAGAGAGGGAAGGGGCGTGGGAGTTTGGAGTGCCTACATTCTTGGAGGGATTGATTTATTTTGGACATCATATGGATGATATCTTGTTGCGACAAGGTGAAGAAAAGGTCTTCTCTTAGGTTCTCTTTGAAAGCCTTTTTCTTGTCCATGTTTTGTGAGTTTTTCCATCAAAAAAATCAGAGAGAAAGAGATGAGGGGCGTGGAGGATGGCTGCTCCAAGGAGTTGGGGCATGATGGTTTGTTTTGGATATAATTTAATCATGTCCGGATGAGAGAAGAAGAGAAGAAAGTCTTCTCTTAGGATTTATTTAAGAGCCCTTCTTCTCCATTTTTTTATGGGATTTTTTCATGAAAAAAATCAGAGAGAAAAGAAGAGAGGGCATGGAAAAATTCTAAAGGAGAGGGTCTCCTCTTGTCTTGGCATGAAGATGTATTCAGAATATCAATGATTGATGTCCTAAAAGAGAAGATGTGTTTTCTCTTAGGGCCTTTTCTTAAGCTTTTCTTTTCTTATTTTTGGGAGATCCAAGAGTTGGTTCTCCCTTCATCCTCCTGATCTTCATCTCTGGAGTGTCCAAGAGATCCAAAGATAGTTTTACAGATCGACCATCAAGAGGGATCTGTGAGAAGCAAGTACTTCGAGTGGATCTTCATTCGACAAACCTCCGATCAGAGTGATGACTTCGTGTGGACAACCTGTAGAGACCAGACATGCTGTGTGGCTCCAAGTAACAAGGACAACAACATGATTCAACTGTGGTGTTATCAACCCGTGTAAATGTGAGAGATATGATCTCTTTTTTGATCTAGATTAGATATAGAATTTTTAGAAGTGTTCTAGATCTAAGGTATTGTTGTGATCAATACCAATCAATATTTTAATTTTTACATTATGATATATCATAGATCCTAGATGTAGGATTTAGTGATTAGATCTCATATATTATTAGATTAAATGGTTTAATCTATATCTTTCACTACGTCTTGTTTCAAAAAAATTTTGAAATCTATGCATGAAACTTTGCATGTTTTCAAATAGTGGTATCAGAGCATCTAGGTACTTTTATGACATGATCATATATGCTTTAAAATAAATATGAAAATAAAATTTTAAAGATTGTATATACTGATTATAAGATTGTCTTATTGTAAGGTTAACCTCTTATAATGAAAAAATTGTTCTAGTATATGCTGATCTATAAATTTGAATAAAGAATAAGTTAGATATGATCTAAATAAATTTATAATTTATTTTTTTAATTTTAAATCTAAAATAAATAGATATTAGATCTAGTTTAGATTATTTAGGTTAGATCTAAATAATATCAGATCGCACATACTCGTTATAAGATTGTCCTGCTGTTAGGTTAACCCTGTATAGTGGAGAGATTGTCCTAGTATATGCTGATCTAAGAAATCTAAATCATAAATATATTAGATAAAATTTAAAATAATTTATGATTTATTTTTAAATTTTAAATTTAAGATTAATTAATTTATGATCTAATTTTTAATTATTTAGATAAGATCTGAATAATATATATTTTATATTTTGATCTAGTTCCTCTTATACATATGTTGGATATGGAGTTTTATTTTTTGAATCTAGAATGAATATATATGACATGTCTGCTTTGTGGATTGCGAACTTACTTTTTGCAAAATTCTAAATTCAAAATTCTAAAATATGATCTAAATATTAAAATAAATCAGATATAAAATCATGAATTGAATATGATTCAATGTAAATTATTTGCATGTTGAAAATATTTCAAAAATTAAAATCAAAAAATAGTTCTAAGGTTCCAAACCCCAATCGATAAGCCATAAACTTAATTAAGAATTAAGTGATTATTTATTATCTAGATTTGTGATTTGAAGATCCTAAGATAATTTTATAAAATATGGGTTAAAGGATAATGGGTTAGCTTTAATCAGGTCATTAACTAGGTTAGACCTAGGGTTAGATTAAATATGGACTAAGTTAATAAATTGATCAAACCTAATTAACAGTTAATTTAGATTAGGTCATTTCTTTTCTATAGATTAGTTCAATAGTTGTAGTTGATCAAAGTCCATACATCCAATAAATGGATACTGATCGTGGCTCAATGATCAAGCTCTAGTCTTTAGGCAAACCAAATCAAAACTGATAAACTAATTAAAGTCTAAGGTAAGTTCGGCATTCTCAGACTAGTGATTTTTAATTGGCAACCTACTTACCTGATCATTTTTTATGGTGTCTAAGGCAAGCTTCGACAGATCCTTCCACTGATCTCACTTACCTAGCCAATGTGATTAATCAGGTTTTGATTAGGTCGCTCATTGATTCATGCTAACCCATGTCACATAAAAAATTAGTGAGACTGATTTAGGTTCCCATGGACCATAATTGATCCTAGTCCTCATCAATGACTTGAGAAGTCAGTGGAAGAATTTGACTTTGTGAAGCTAATGGGAGTAATTTAGTCCATATTTTCTCTATCCTCAAATCACTAATAATTTAAATTCTCTAAAATTATTAGGTTCTTAAAATAATAAAGTTATGGGGATAACTAAGTCATAGCTTTCCATTAAGTTGGGTGATAATGGATTAATTAACTCAATAATCATTGAAGACTCAAAGGCCTGGTGCTTATTGACTAATAGAATTATCATTCATAATATGATAACTTGAAAGTATCTCTCTAATAGTGGCTAGGTTGATCAATCAAAGTTGGGATTAATCATTCGTTGGTTAGATGCAGTAAATATGATCAGGTTAATTATTAGACCTAACCGGATCCTTGCAGTTGAGGCTAAAGTCTACTTATTAGGTTTCTGAGGTAAAATTAACTAGAAGTTGTTTAGAGAAATAATTGATTAAAAAATCTACCCATAGATGCACATGAGTTGATCGGCTAAAGTCGGCCTTATGTGTAGTCTATGTAGATTCTAGTACCTACTAGAGAATTAAAGTAATTCTTTGAATTAAAGATAGAGGCTATCAATTCGTACAAAATAGTAAAAAAAATTTTAGGCTAAAGTCACTATAAAAAAATACAGTATTAGCGACAGACATTAGCGATAATATTTTTACCGTCGCTAATAATGGATATTAGCGACAGAATTAGCGACGATAAAATTATCACCTCTAATAATTTTTTTATCGATAGCTTTAACGATAGAAGTTTAGCCATTGCTAATAGTTATTAACGATAGTAGTAACGATGACAATACTATCACTATAGGTATTAATGACAATATTAGCAACAATAGTTTACCATTGCTAATACTAAGTAATTTTATTTTTTTAATTAGATTTTATTATTATTAATGATAGTAGATAATTATAAGCGATGGTGTTTTGCCATTGCTAATTAAAAATAATTTTATATTTTTTAAAATTTAATTATAGGATTATTAGTGACGAAATTATGTTATTAGCGATGAAAAAGATTATTACTAATATTAATAATTTTTAAAAATATTTTTTTAAAATTATTAGTGATGGCAAATTTAGCCATCGCTAATAGTCATCAATAATTAATTAATTTACTTATAATTATAATCAATATTTTTTAAAAAAATTAAATTTATTAGTGATGGCTTTTTCATCGCTAATAATCAAAAAATCTATCGCTAATATGTATTAGCAACGATAAAAATGTAGTCATCAATTTTAAATTTTTTTAATTTTTTTAAATATGATATAATTTTAAAATTTAAAATCTATCTTCACCATTCATTATCTAAATAATTATCGTTAGAGTATCATCACAAAATACTGTCTCAATGCGATAGCATCCGATAGCCCTAGCTACGTCGATCAATAAAATTTGATTTCGACGGTCACGAACGATCGCTTAATAATTTGATAGATAGAGATCACTGATGAATTCAAAAACTTATAATGATGATCTTAATGATATTTATAGCATACTTCAAAATTTTACTTCAATTATACAACATTATCATGATTAATTTAGCATGAAATGATTTGGACCATTAAATAAAAAATAAGGGATCAAAAGGCCAAATGACATCTGATTATAAGATAATTTTATAGATAAATCATCTTTGCTATAATTTTGATTATTTATATAGTGGTGATTATAAAATTCAAATCATGCATATACGAACGATCCAAAACTATATGACTTTTGATACTTATTCTTGAAGTCCTTAAGTAATTATACTTATACTTTTATAAGATCTGCTTAATATGGATGGTTCATATAAGTATAATTTAAATTATAGGATCACTACCATACCAATGATTAAAGTAGTAGCAAAGATCATTTATCTAAAAAATCATCTTAATCGAATATTGTTTGGCCTTTTGATCACTCATTTTTTATTCAACGGTCAAAATCATCCTATACTAAATTGATCATGATGGTGATGTCCAATTGAAGAGAAATTTTTATTGTATGCTAAAAATATTACCAAGATCATTATTATAAGTTTTGAAATTCATTGGTGGTCTCTATCTATCAAATTATCAAGCAGTCGTTCATCACCATCAAAATTAAATTTTTATTGATCGACATAGCTAGGGCTATCGAATCGAGGTGGTCTTTTATGATGATACTCTAATGATAATTATTTAGATAATGAACGGTGAAGATGGGCTTTAAATTTTAAAATTATATCATATTTAGAAAAAAATTTAAAAAAAAGTATAAATGATGAATTTTTTACCGACGGCATTAGCAATGATAAGTTTTCCATCGCTAATAAAAAAATTTAATTATCTAATAAAATATTAGTAATAAAATTTTATTTCTAACGATGGAGTTCTGTCGCTAATGCTTTTACCGACGGCATTAGTGATGGCAAGTTTATCGTCGCTAATAGTCTGCAACTTTAAAATAATCGAAAAAAAAAAAAATTTTACTCCCACGCTCACTCTCTTTTATTCCCATCCCTCATCCTCTTCTCACACATGTCCAAACCTCCCTCACCCCCCAACCCTCCTTTCCACCCTTTCCATCCCGTTCCTTCGGCATCCCGTGGTCGATCTCTTCCTCTCCTCCCTTCCTCCGTCCCTGAACCACCATCGAAGCCCTCCCTCTCATCCCTTCCTCCATCCCACCACCATTGGAGCCCTTCCTTCCCTCTTTTCCTCCATCTCGCCACCATCAGAGCCCTCCCACTCCTTCCTTTCTCCATCCTGCCACATGTCGGAGCCCTCCCTCTCCCTTCCTCCATCTCGACACCACTGGAGCCCTCCCTCTCCTCCATCCCGCTACCGCCGACACCGCCAGAGCCCTCCCTTTCCTCTATTCCACCATCGTCGGAGCCCTCCCTCTCCTTCCTTCCTCCGTCCCCCCACTTCTTCCTCCATCCCAACATCGTTAGAGCCCTCCCTCCCATCGCCCATCACCCCTTGCATTGTGGCTCATGGCACCCTCCTGGCTCCCAATCCATGGTGCATTCCTCCTTTCTCCGTCAATCCTTCCTAAGATTGTCTGAGAACTCACCTCCTGGCTCGTCACTCTTCCTTCCAGCAGAAAGGTAAATCCTTGAATAATTTTTTTTTATTAAACATATTTTGTATTTAGACTCGGGCTATTCATTTGATTTTAACTGACTCAAACTAACCCAATCCAAAAATTGAATAACAAAAAAATAAAAACAAAAAAGCAACCCAAAAATCAAATAATAAAAAAATAAAAATAAAAAATTGATTCGAATAAAAAAGAAATCGAACCAAAACTGAACCAAGAATTTTGATTCGGTTCAATTCAATTTTTTTATTTTCTTTATAATTTTATCTCTTTTTAATTATCTATTTTTGATAAAACAAATTTAAATCATTATTATCGATTCATTGTTAGTTTGTTATATTATATTTAATTAAATTCAAAATTTGTTGAATTTGTTGATTGGTATTTTCTTACATTAAAAATTAATAATTGATAAGTAATGGTACATTGATAATTAATAAATCATAAGTCGATTATATCCGATCGTAAAACTGGTCTCTAAATTATTAGCGATTGATTTTTTTATTTTTAGCAATTAATTTTTTGATCACTAAAATTTTATTTTTTTATAGTGAATTCCACTCCATCCATATTTTTTTGGTTTGTTTAATCATTCATTATACTTTATATTTTCTTATTATTTTTTAAAAAAAACTAACTTCTCTTTTCTTGTATAGAGATGAGATAGCATCATCATTGAAGAAAAAAAAATATATCAGATAATTTAACTTTAAGCAACTTATTTTTTTACTATAATAATTATTTTATTTAATTATGATATGTCTGTAAGTTTATAACATGGAAATATAATATTTATTTTTTGATTTTCAGTACAAGCAAAGAAAAAAATTATGAAAATTGATCAATATATAAGTTTCTAAAATGATATTATATGTCATATATTAGGACCCATGGCTGTGTGACCAGTTGAGCTCGTTATTTCAGCCATCATATTAGATAATTTTATTAGTAATTTTTTTTATTTATTTTAAGTTTTTATATTTAGAAGCTTCACATATTTAGGCTAAACTTGAGTTAAAAAAAGAAGATTTAGTGGCTAAAAATTTAATCTAATCATCCAATTGATGGGCTAGAGGTATATATAGTTCTGTATCATCAAATGAAATATGTAGGAATAATCTATTCGAGAGTCGAAAGAGGATATCAAAAGATATACCTCCATATCGAAAGATACATCTTCGTATCAAAATTTATAAATAATATTTTATTTTTCTCTATTTCATGATGCAGGGATATCCAGTTTTCATCCACCAGCTGTTGGAGATGAGCAGGAGGATGAGAAGAATATCACTTAATTTTTTTTGATTTGTATATAATTTTGATACGTCATTATTCTATGTGCTCTAGTGGAGCAACAAGAAGTATGTCAGTAGATGGTAGAAGGCTTGGTAGAATTGGACTGCCTAGCAAAATCTGATTATGCACATGGTGGCTTCATCGGCACACATATTGTGACTGACAGGCTGTTAAAAAATATATACCAAAATTCTTTACTAAAATTATAAAAATTCTTATATATATGCTTTAATTAATTAAATTTTATTACTTATTTATTATAGACATGATAACTGGATCATCCATCAAGCTAGCTACAGTTATGGAAGGCCACACATAGGTCTAGAAGGATTGATGATTATTTAAATTCTAGGTCATAGTGGATCACAAAAAAAATTTCAAACTATATTTATTAAGTTGTTATAGGATTTGTTATGTATATTAGAGCTAAAGTATTTTTGAATTATGTAGGCAAATTACGTGGAGTATGTCGTTGTGCGGTATGATGATGACCCATCCACTTAGCTCATCTTTGACCTTAAGGGATGGCTCAGGATCACCGAAGAGATGAGTAGGAGCCGGGTTATAGGATTCAGCCATAACTTCGACCCTCCAGCGACAATCCTCTTTGGCATCCTTACAGGTATCGACGTCCCATATTTGGAGCGATGGCCATATGGAGGAGATCATGCGAAAGCTTCTGAGCCAGCAACCTTAGAGCATCTAAAATATTGTCCGTGATGTGGTCATGGAGAATCTTGAGGATCCATGGCTGAGCGACCAATTAGGTTTGTTATTCCAGCCATCTCATCAAGTAATTCTATTAGTAAATTTTTTTACTTATTTTAAGTTTTCATACTTAGAAGCTTTACATATTTAGACTAGACTTAAGTTGGAAAAGGAGATCTAAGTACTAAAAGTTCAATCTAACCATCCAACTGATGAGCCAAGGATATTTATAGTTTCGTATCATAGAATGGAACATGTAGGAATAATCTATTTGAGAATCAAAGAAGAGTATTAAAAAATATGCCTTCATATCGAAACTTATAAATAATATTTTTTTTTTTTTATTTTAAGATACTGGGATATCTGGTTCTCATCCATCGATCGCTGAAGATGAGTAGGAGGACGAGGAGGACGTTACCTAATTATTTTTTTATTTATATATAATTTTAATATTTATAAAGTAGTATCTTAATATAAAATTATATAATTTATATTTTTAATATAATATAATTAATTTTATATTTATGATTGTGTTAAATAGTGATTATTTTTTAATAAATTTTAAAAAATATTATTATTTATTAATAGATTTTAAATTATTTAATTATATTTTTTAAAAAAATAAAAATTATTAGCAATAATATTAGCGATAGTAGATTATTATCACTAATAATTTTTTAGAATTTAAAAAAAAAATATTAGCAATGGCATTAGCAATAAAATTACTGTCACTAATAGTTTTTTGAGTTTTTTATAGAAAATTAAAAATTATTAGTGATGACATTAGCGATAAAAATACTATTGATAATAGATTTTTATTAATGTAATTAATAAAAATTAAAATTTTAGTGATGGTATCTTTGTCGCTAATTAGTTATTAGCGATAGTAATAGTTGCCATCGCTAATGATGATAATTAATGATAAAAATTTTTTAGATTAGATTTTGTAATGATATTAATGATGGCATTTAGACTATTAGGGATGGCATTTAGCCATCGCTAATAGTTAGAAATCTTATTGTGAGTCTAAATCTCTAGGCTTAAAATAATTCATATATAATAGGTCTATGTTCCTTTTTCTTTGATGGCCTTTTGGCCAAAGATGATCATCATTTATAAATAAAGTTAGATTATTATGATATTATTATAAATAATATTATAATGATACATGGATAATAAAGAAATAATATTTAACATTTATGCAGCCTGTTCGTATAATGTACACATCTATTAAACATCCTAAGTTAGATAATGTTAAGGATGTCTGCCTTTAGCATTATAGGTTTACTCATGTTAACAAGAATAAGATAAACAAGTTAACCTTTGAGAAAAACCTCGACATCAATGATTGTGAATCATTGATGACCTATAAGTCTTATCTTCTTAAGAATATGATAAAGTCATCTTTTACTGAAAAAAATGAATGATCGATAAAATTCTAAATCTCATATATAATGATGTATATAGACTTATAAACTCTAGTGCTAGAGAAGGATATCAATTTTTTATTATGTTTATGGATGACATATCTAGGTATGGATACGTCTAGCTTGAATTATTTGACAAGTTCAAACGATTTCATAATGAAGTAAAAAAAAACTAAAAAAAGGTATTATAACTCTTTGATTAGATCGAGGAGGTGAATATTTTTTTCAGTGAATTTTTGATATATCTAGGAGAAAATAGGATTCTCTCACAGTGAACTCTTTTCGAAATACAGTGTATCGAAAAGAAGAAATTAAACTTTATTAGACATGGTTCGATCTGTGATGGGATTTATTAGTCTGCCTATTTTAGGATTAAGCTCTTGAGACTACTTGTTTTACTCTAAAAAATTTATACCAAATAAATCTATCGCAAAGACTTCATATGGGATATAGAACGAGCGTAGACCTAGACTCTCTCACCTTCGGGCTTAGGATTGTCAGGCCTACGTCAAAAAATTGCATACAAATAAACTTGGATCATGGTCTGATAGGTATTAGGGGTTATAACTTCTACATTGCTGAAGAACAAAAGTTGTTCTCAGCAATAGAGCACTTTTTTTGGAAAAAAAGTTTCTTAGAGAAGAAACTGATACCTAAAAATTTGAACTTGAGGAAGTTCGACTGGTAGAAAAAACTGATATAATTTAGTAAACCTACAAAATCAGATTTGATCAGATCAAATCTGAAGCCCATTAAAAAGGCACCTTTAAGAAGATTCAGTAGAGTACTAAATCAACTAGATGGATACTTTGTTATCTAGATCTGGGATGGCGATCCTGTTGAGCTCGTTGAGAATAATAATAATTCGATCATCGATATGGCTGCTATGCAGATGTTTGACTCTGAGAAGTGGCTTGAAGCCATAAAATCCAAATTTGAGATCATGAAAATCAATAGTGTGTGGACACTAGTTGATTCACCTGAAGGAATAGGACCTATTGGGTGTGAAGAAATTTTTAAAAAGATCAGAGTAGCACAAACAGGAAGGTAGAGACCTATAAAGCCCGTTTGGCTATCATCAAGGAATTAGAACATATGTTTTGAATGTATATCTTTATTATGAATGAAGAAAAATCCTGCATTTATAAGTGGGCAAAAGGTTATGTAGTGTTATTCCTTGTGTTGTCTGTGAATGATATTCTCTTAATTAGGAATGACATTCTAGCATTATAAGAAATAAAGTTTAGCTATCATCTTATCAATCCATATACGAGACCAGATATGATATACTCACTAGAGATAGTGAGTAGATATCAATCTAATCCAAGTAAGAACTATTGAAAGATTATATAGACAATCCTTAAGTATTTAAGAAATACTAAGGTTCAGTTATTCATATATGGAGAAACTAACATAAAACTTATGGAAAATTTTGGTTCTAATTTTTAGTCAGATTAAGATGACAGCAAGAGAGCGTCAAGTCACAAATTTATCCTATATAGAGGAGCAATTTGCTGAAAAATTTCAAGCAAAATACTGTAGCCTATTCTGTTAGTAATGTAGAGTACATCATGGCATCTGATGATGTTATGTATGCTATATAGTTACATAAGTTCATTAGCAAGCTGCGAGTGGCATCCTCCATCAATGGTCCAACCCTAATGTAGCACTGGAGCTATAGCTTAGGCTAAAAAAATTGAAGGTACATCATAGTTTCAGTATTATTCTGCATTGTTATCACCTTGTCCAAGAAATTTTGGATCAGAAAGACATCGACTTTTAGAAGATCAATGAAAAAGAAGAACTTGATCGATCCATTTGCTAAAGCCTCGAAACTAAGGAGTTCTACGAGCTTAAGTGAAAGATAGGATATTTGATATCATTCTGATTGGCTTTAGTCCAAGTGAAAGTTGTTAAGAAATGTATTCTAAAGCCAATCATCTAAGTTGTAGATAATTAAAATTAGTATATAAATTATCAGATAATAATAGTTATTTGACTTATTCATCATAAAAATTCTATCTTTCTTAAATAAACTTCTAAATTATGACGAAGTCCTTAGAACCATACTTAATCGATAAAGGATTTATCGAATGGTTCTTAAATTATTCATGATCAAATGATAAGTTATTAATTAGGATGATAACTTATCAAGTATAGATCGTTGTATGTCATATGCATTGGTTGTCCTTGTAACCAAGTGATTTAGAGATACTGGTATGGCATACAGATAGAATCTAAGAGTACATCTATATTGAACGTGACTAATGTAATACTCTACTATCAAGAGTAGCTAGTTAAGGTCAATGGATATAAGTATTCCTTCGATCTGAGATCACCATGGTGACTTGCAAGCAATTCACTGTACTTTGATGTTGGACTACCTATATTTTTTAATATAGGATTGAAAGATTTTTGAGTATAGTCAAGTACTTATAGAGTTGGTGTGTGAGTCAAGATGGGATTGACTACTCTTTATTAAGTTTCGAAAGCAAATGTCTCATTGTGCTTTAATTTAACAAAACCTAGGCCTGGATAATCCTCATGAAAAGTCATAGAATTTGCAAAAGTTTGAAACACAATATGAATAACTTGTATGAGTTTGATAGCTGACTCGATGTCATCCAGAGTATTATTGATCAAAGGAATGAATTATATGATAACCATTAGTCAGGATTCTAAGAATGTTACTTTGCATACATTCAACCTATTCAACATTGGGTACCATTGCTAGATGGTCATTTTGATTGATATAGAAATTGATTCTTATGCTATCAACTTAGGTTCAAACCTATGAGGCCACACACATAAGAGGTTGTTACTTGATCGGATGGTTGATCGACGATTGAGAATCGTTTAGTGATCGAATTATCAATGCGATTGATGATCGATCAAGTATAAGTATTACAGGAGGATCGATTAGCAATTAGATTGCTAATTGGCTAAATTTGATTAAATCATTAGGCTGAGATCGAGTCTAATTGAATTAGATTTAATTAAAATTGATTTAAATTTAATTGAGTTAAGTTCAATTGGTTTATTGGATAAGTCAGTTGCAAGAGAGAACAAGTCTCTATTCAATTAGAACTTGAGTGCACCTAATTTTTAATTTAATTAAAAATTAAATTATATTTAAATATAATTTAATCTAATTTAATTATACTTTTAATTAGATTAAAATTATCTTTTAATTAGGTTGACTCAAATTTAGTTAAAATATGATTTAATTTGGTTTGACCTAGTCTATTTAAGAAAATCCTGGTTAGACTAGGATTCCTTCTTCCTTGCACCACCTAAGAAAGCCCACACCCCTTTATTTTATTCTAGATGTTTATGTGAATTCTTCCATGCCTAAGAGAGATCTCCATGCCCACTATTTAATAGTTTTAGAATAAAATTTGACTTGGTCAAATTTTGGAATTGGTTTGGATTTGAACTATATTTGATAGTCCCAAATTTTCAAAACACCTCTTTTTCTTATGAGATTTTTTTCTCCACACCTCCCTTTATTTTTATCACCCCTTTTTCTTCTTTTGTATGCATTGGTTTCTGGTTCTCCATGCCAATATTATAGGTGGCATCCACCACCAAGACTCCTTGGTATCTTTCTTATTATGACTAGGTTTTGACCTAGTCTTCCAGTAAAATAGGGGGCGCCTCCCATATTATTGTTTGCCATGAAAAAACTCTAGATTTTCACCACAAAAATTAGGAGAGAGGGAAGGAACGTGAGGGTTTTGAGCGCCTACTTTCTTGGAGAGATTGATTTATTTTGGACATTATATGGATGATGTCCTGTTGCGACAAGGTGAAGAGAAGGTCTTCTCTTAGGTTCTCCTTGAGAGCCTTTTTCTTGTCCATGTTTTGTGAGTTTTTCTATCAGAAACATTAGAGAGGAAGAGATGATGGGCGTGGAGGATGGGTGCTCCAAGGAGTTGGGGCATGGTGGTTTGTTTTGGACATGATTTGATCATGTCCCAATGAGAGAAGAAGAGAAGAAAGTCTTCCCTTAGGATTTTTTTAAGAGCCCTTCTTCTTCATTTTTTTATGAGATTTTTTCATGAAAAAAATCAGAAAAAAAAAAAGAGAGGGCATGGGAAAATTCTTGAGGAGAGGGTCTCCTCTTTTCCTGGTATGGAGATGTATTTAGGACATCAATGGTTGATGACATGAAAGAGAAGATATGTCTTCTCTTAGGGCTTTTTCTTAAGCTTTTCTTTTCTTATTATTGTGAGATCCAAGAGTTGGTTCTCTCCTTTCATCCTTCTCTAAGGCTTCTTGGAGCATCCAAGAGATCTGAAGATAGTTTTACAGATCAACCATCAGGAGGGATCCACGAGGAGCTAGTATTTTGAGCAGATTTTTATTTGACAAACCTTCGATCAGAGTGACGACTTCATGTGGACAACTTATAGAGGTCAGACATGCTGTGCGGCTTCAAGCCATAAGGACAACAATGAGATTCAACTATGGTGTTCTCTATCCGCGTAAAGGTGAGAGATATGATCTCTTTTTTGATCTAGATTAGATCTAGGATTTCTAGAAGTATTCTAAATCTATGGTATTGATGTGATCAATACTAATCAATATTTCAATTTTTAGATTTATGCTTGCATCATGATATATCATAGATCCTAGATATAGGATTTAGTGATGAGATCACATGCATTATTAGATTAAATAATTTAATCTATATCTTTTGCTGCGTCTTATTTCAAAAAAGTTTCAAAATCTATGCATGAAATCCTACATGTTTTCCAACAGATCCAACCATGGTGGACTTAGTTGGGAGATGAGGAAGAAGAATAGTCAGCAAAGCGATGAGGATTCATCCCAACACTTGCCTCCCAACTTTCAAGTCTGATTTTGTAGCTTTAATCAGACGAAGGGAGTTAATCATCGTACAGATCTGAATTACTTTTTTCGATAATTTTTCATTTAACATTGTCCTGAAAGTAGCACGCAGCCATCTTGCCAACTTGAAAAATGAGTTGTCATTTTGTCATTTCATAGAATGTGTGGTGGCTCTATTGCATCATAGGTCATACAGTAATTAATGCTACGACTCGCTCGAGATGATCTTCCATAATGATTACAGAAGATTAGATGGTTGAATAATAATTTGTTGAGTAGCCCGATTTATCCACATGTCAGTCGGCAGTTAGCCCGACTCATGGTCATGCAAATTCAGCTAATCTGGCATGATCTCAATGGTGGTGCATCGAAGAGTCAGAAAAATGACTGATTTACATGGCCACCACGTGTTGAAATCTTCAAAGAAGTCATGACTCCCTATATCGATCATGACCCTCGAAGGAGTCTATAAATAGGAGTTATACCCCTCTTAGTCATTTTTCTGATTTCAAAGCTTTTGTTCCTAGCCTAGAACTTTTGCTCCTTAGTTAGGGTATCCATTCTCCAGGAAGTTAGCCTTCATCGTGGTCGATCGTCTCCTTCCTTATCCATCTCCATCATAGTCGGTCCCCTCTAAAGGTTACTCCTCTCTTCCTTTAGGTTCTTACCTTGCTTTTTCCATTCTCCCAGTTTTTATTTAGATGGCTTCTCTTAATAGAGTGTCTAGAGATGAGAACATGGTGGGAGACCAAAGTTTTTGGACTCCAATTGTTTGAAGAGAGACTGAGAAAGTTCCTCGGGATGATCCTAAAGATGTATCTTCTTGATAGAATCATCCTGATCCTGAAGAGTCGATGAACGGCCAGCTCTCGAGGATCTTCCTGGGCCTCTCACCAAGAGGTCTAACTTGTCACAGGTCGATATTGAACGGCTAAGGGATCACTATCATATTCCTAGTCGATATCGAATGATGGCACTTGACCAAGAAGGTTGGGTTGTTCATCCTTCGGATGGCTATATTGCTGTCTACAAGGAGTTCTTTTGTTTGGGACTCGGATTCCATCTTCATCCCTTTTTTGACAATATGCTCGACTTGTATCATATAGTTCCTGCTCAGCTTGTCCTAATTAAACACTTTTCAGATTTTATCTTCTTTTGTAATTTTTTGCTATCTTCTTCATTTTGAGCCATGAATTTTACTTTTTTGGGCTTTTTTTATGTTAAAGAAACATTCTCGAGAACGAGGATGGTGGTTCATCAATCCTCGGTATAGATATCAGTTTATTACTGGACTTCCTTCTTCCATCCATGGATGGAAGAATAAATTTTTCTATGTAGTTGCCAACCATCATTGAGGCTTTCACTGGAATTAGATTGCCCCCAATCTTTCCCTAATTAAGAACGACATAGTCTCAGCAGAAGATTGGTATCTATACGACTGATTGCTCAGTGTACTGCTTCCTCCATAATGAAAGCTCCTCAAGGAGCAATCGTTGCATGATGTCGAAATAAGCCCAGCCAACCACTTAGGTAGATTTTCCACTATTGGCTTTTGTAATTTGTCCTTCTTTATTTTTGTCACAGACTAACTTGTTTCTTTGTTGTTGTTTTGTAGGGATGAGGGTCTCAGTGGAATCTCTTCACCATGCTATCAAGAGAAAGCCAGCATCTAGGCCTAGCAGACCTTCTCGGGGTCCATCAAAGAAGTCAAGAGAAGGATCTCTTCCTCGGGTGAGGAGTACACAGCCATCATCACCACTTCGACCACCACCGGAGTGGTCTTCATCGCCGCCTCCTATTGAAGCCATCTCCACTAACAATGATGTTATCATCATCGAGGCCCCAGCTAGGCATAGGTCCACATGGATGGTGATCGAGTGCCTGGTCAGATTGAGACTGACAAGGGGAAGGCTTTAGTGCCCCCCACTTTCACCACCAATTATGGCCCCGACGCTACCTCCAGGGAAGCCACCATCACTCTCAGTATGCACATCAAAACAACCGACCTAGCACTCCATGACCATTGACTTGCCAAAGAGTTGATAATAATGGTAATGCTACTTGCAAACTATAAAGTTAGGACAACCCATCTAGTCTCGGAGATTTTTTCAGGCTCCTACATGTCATTGCTATCAATAAATCTTTGAGTTTTCTTTTTTGCTGAATAATTGTACTAATCAAGAATATGACTTAACCAAATTTTTGTTTTTCTCTTTTGCAAATGGCACACGACATGACAATTTTGCATGATGAGTTGACCAGTTTTACACAGCTCAACTCCGAACTCGAAGACAAGACCCAGACCACCAATGCTTGGGCCGAAGTTACTGGAGAACTTCTCCATGCTACCGAGAAGCGAGAGAAGAAATATCAGGAGAAAATAGCTCTACTGCAAGCCAAATTGGCATCTTCTCGAGATAAGTCTGCCAATTTGGAGATCCAGCAGAAGAAGGATAAGAAGGAGTTTGAAAAGTTGAGGGTTGACTTTCAAAAGAAGATGGAGTCGGTAGAATCCACCTCAATGAGGAAAGGGTTAAATGGCAGGAAGCCAAAAAGTCTATCCAAGAGCTGAAGGACAAATTGATGGCAGCAAAAACTTGAGCCCAAATGGTAGCTTCTCAGGCACTGGCCGAGTTTTGAGAATCCAAGGAGTACGGGGATGAGCTCGCCAAAAGTTCTTCGGGTGCATACCGACTTGGGTTCAAGGACTGCAAGAAGCCTGTAAACTGAATACACACCAAGTTGGATTTGAGCGAATTGCAGCTAGAGAGCCTTCCAAACAAGGAAGAGTCAAAGGGCAATGGAGAGGCAGATACCACAAAAGATCATCCTTCATCTTCTTAGGCTTTTTTATACCTGCCTTGTAATCTTTTTGTTTCTCAGTTTTGTAATGAACTCCATCCTTCTTAATGAAATGAAGTTTTTCTTTTCAATGAAGTGGTCTTCTTCAATTCCAACTTCTTTTTGCTTGCATGTCTTTCTTCTTTATTTATTTCTGCAAAATTGCTAAGTAAAATAATCAGTAAGACCAAGATAGTTGATAGGAATCTGCAAGCACATAACCAACTAGATAGACTTAAAAATTTTCTAAGTCAAATAGTCAATTTTTGTATAGAACTTAGTCGAATTCAAAGTGTAATTGTAGGCCACCAGCCGTAGACCATTCCACCAAATTAGAATTTAGTTGGAGAGAATTTTTTTGATTTATTTCGAACCAATCAATCTTTAGTTAGTCAGGTCTAATCCGATTAACTATTTTCTATTTGCTTTGACCTGCATACAAACCGTAGCTTGTATGCTTGCAACCCTTGGGTCGTAGTTAGTATGCTTGTAGTTGCCAGATTTTATAGCTTATTTTATATTTCCATTAATTGGATGTTAGCTGAATAATGTTTCATCGGGTACTAGCCAATGATATAATTATTTTGGCCGGATGTCAAGTGACCAAGTTATTCAGTAAGCTACTAAGTATTTGAACTATTGAACTATTCAGCACAAAATTGTAGAATAAATTTTTTTTTATTTATGAGATATTCTTACTGCTAATACATTTGTAGATTCTCAGCATTCCATGTTCGAGAAATTTTGATGCCATCCAAGTTCTTGATTTTGTATGCCCTTGATCATAAAATTGCCGATATTTTGTAGGGGCCCTCCTAATTTGGAGATAATTTTCGTTACTTGATTAATTTGGTGACTTTGGATCTTCTAAGGATAAGGTCTATGACTCGAAAGATCTTGGGCTTGACTCAAAAGTTATTGTACCAAGTTATCCTTTGCTGATAGGAAGCCATCCTTAGTTAAGCTTATTTTTGAGTTTTGTTAAGTAAATCCAAGTCAGCTCATCGCTTATCCAAATTGGTCGATTCGTTGTAATGCTCCATCCGAGTTGAAGGTAGGCCAATTTCTATAGGGATCATGGCTTCTGTTTCAAATGCCAATTTAAAAGGGATCTCTCCGAACAAGATCCGAGAAGTTGTTAGGTAAGACCATAAGATACTGTAGAGTTCATCGGCCCAATTTTCTTTAGCTTGTTTGATTTTCATCTTTAGGCCTTATAGAATTATTCTGTTGGTCACCTCAACTTCTCCATTTGATTGTGAATGCCCGACTGATATAAGTTAATGGATAATATGATATTTTGCATAAAACTCTTCAAACTTGGCATTGTTGAATTATCAACCATTGTTTGTGATGATCACTCGGAGTAGACTAAAATAGCAAATGATGAATTTTCATAAGAAGTCGATAGTCTTTCTTTCTATTATTTGTGCTAGGAGTTCATCTTCTACCCACTTGGTGAAATAGTAATGATGATGAATTTTCTTTATCCATTGGCAGGTGGAAAAGGACCAAGTACATTGACTCTCCATTAATCGAATGGCCAGCGTGTCAAGATGGTTATAAGGTGACTTAATGAAAATCTTTGTATATTGGCAAATTTTTGATATTGATCACACTTCCGTACGAAGTCAATCGTGTCTTTTTGTATAGTCGACCAATAATATTCTTGCCGAAGAATTTTGTACGATAGCAACTCGCCCTCCAAGTGATTCCTGCAAATGCTCTCGTGTACTTTTCGGAGAGCATAATCAGCTTCAGAAGGTCAAAAACACTTAAGCAGGGAGAGAGACATTGATCTTTGATAAAGTTGATTATTAATAATCACGTATTGAGCCACCAATTTCTTCATTCGGCATACTTCGACATGATCAGCTGGCAAGGTTCCATTAATTAAGAACTCGATGATTGGATTGATCTAGCTTGGTTCATGATTGACTTGAACCTAATGAATTTCTTCTTCGATCTTGGACTCTCAAGGTGCTCGATAAAGATTTTTTCCAGCTCGATGTAGCCAGAGATAGCGAGTTAGGACAAGAAATTTGCTCGGACATTCTTCGAACAGGAATATGAAAGATCTCAAAATAGTTAAAATTTGTTTGTAGAGATCTAAGCTATTGTAAGTACCTAAGAAGAATAGGATCTCATGCCTCATACTCTCTCTAAGATTGTTTGGCGATCAGCTATGAGTTGGTGAACACCTTTAGACATTTTACATCGAGAGTTTTAGCAATCTTCAATTCTACTATCAGAGCTTTATATTCAACTTGATTGTTTGAAGCTTTGAAAGTAAATCGGAGAGTATATTCAGTCATCATCCCATCGATGTTGGTTAGAATAAGACCCGCCCCACATACTTGGGCATTTGAAGCCCCATCTATATGTAGAATCCATGCGGCTTAACAAACCATTCATGAAACTCATGCAGGAGCAAGGTCTAAAGTCTCTTTATAGGATTGATTTTTGACTTGATTGTCCTTGGTTGGTATGCACTCGATAATAAAGTCAGTGAGTATTTAAGCTTTTATCGAACATCATGGAACATCAAAAAGATCGAACTCACTGGGTTCGATCACCCATTAATTACCCATTCTCTCTAAAGTATCTAGTCATTGAAGTAAAGTTTTCAAAGTGATATCGGTGAAGATTTTTGCCTAATGGGCCTGGAAATAGGATTGTAATCACCAAATAGTTGTAATAATTGTGAAGACAACCTTTGCAATCCATGAATATTTTGTTTCGACCCAATGCAGCATCCAACTTATATGGTAGATGGATTTTTGCACCTGATTTTCTTCTTGGACCACTGAGTTGACAGCTTCAAAAGTCGTAGCCAAATACATGAATAATTTATCACCGATATTTGGCTTTGTTAAAAGTGGAGGTGAGCTTAGGTATTGCTTCAAGTCATTAAAAGCCTTCTGACACACTTCTTTCAAGTGAAGTCTTTCATTTGTCTATGGATCTTGAAAAAGAGAAGGCATTGTTCTGTAGACTTAGAAATGAATCGGCTTAAGGATGCAACACATCCTGCCAATTTCTTAATATCCCATCGAGAAGTCAAAGGTTTTATGTCAAGAATGGCCTTAATCTTCTTTGGGTTGGCTTTAATGCCCCGTCTTGTGACCATGAAATCAAGAAACTTTTTCGAAGTGATCCTAAAAAATGCTTAGTTAGGTTCAATTTCATTTGGTGTCTTCTCAAGGCATCAAAAGCTGGATCGTCGATATAGAGAGAAGTTTTATTACGCTTAACAAGCATATCGTTGATGTAGACCTTTATATTATGATTAATTCACTACTACAAAAATGGCCTATGGTAGTGCTTACTATGGCAGCGATTTTCGAAACTACTGCCATAGCACCTATGATAGTGATTTTCGTTAATCATTGCTATAAGTCAGATCTATAGCAGTAGTTTTTGTAATCACTGCTATAGGTCCGATATAGAGCAGCGGTTAATAAAAATCGCTGCCGTAGGTCGGACCTATAGCAGCGGTTACAAAAAATCAATGTCATCGATCGATCTATAGCAGCGATTCATCATAATCGCTGTCATAAGTCGGAGCTATAGCAGCGGTTAGTAGGAACCGCTGCTATAATCTGATTTATGGCAGTGGTTAATTGTAACCGCTGCCATATTTTTTTTTTTTTTTAAATATTATATAATTTTAAAATTTAATATTCATCTTTACCATTTATTATCTAAATAATTATTATTAGAGTATCTTCGCAAAAGGTCACCTTGATCCAATGGCTCTAGCTTCGTCAATCAGAAAAAATTAATTTCGACGATCACGAACGATAATGTGATGATCTGATAGATGGAGACCTCCAATGAATCCAAAAATCTACAACGATGATCTCGGTGATGTTTGTAGCATACTATCAAAGTTTCACTTCAATCGAATATCGTTATCTTAGTCAATTTAGTATAGGTTAGTTTCAACCATTAAATGATAAATGATTGATCAAAGGACCAAACGATGTTCGATTATGAGATAATTTTTTTTATAAATGATCATGGCTACTACTTTAATCATTTTTTATGGTGGTGATTATAAAATTCAACTGGTGAGATGAAGAATGATCTAAAACTATACGTCTCCTGATAACCATTCTGAAACTTCACTAGTTGTTATGCTCATACTTTTGCAATATTTGCTTAACATGAATAGTTTATATGAAAATGATTTAAATTTTACTATCATCATCGTATAAAATATTTAAAATTATAACAAAGATCATTTAACTAAAAAATTATCTCATAATCGGATGTCGTTTAACCCTTTGATCGTTTATTTCTAATTTAACGGTTGAAATCATTTCATACTAAATTGACCATGATAACGATATCCGATTGAAGTGAAATTTTGATAGTATGCTATAAACATCATCGAGATCATCATTATAGATTTTTGGATCCATCGAAGATCTCCATCTATCAGATCATTGCATCATCATTCGTAATCATCGAAATCAAATTTTTTTGATCGATGAAGCTAGGGCCATTAGATCGAGGCGATCTTTTGCGATGATACTCTAATGATAATTATTTAGATAATGAACAGTGAAGATGGGTATTAAATTTTTAAAATTATATAATATTTAGAAAAAAAATAAGAAAAAAAATTATTTTTCATCTATGGGAGCGGTTATCCAAAACTGCTGCTATAGATCTATGGCAGCGGTTCGATAATCGCTATCGTAGGTTAGGTTAAAAATTTTCAAATTTTTTCTTTCCTTTCGTGCGCACTCAATCTCTCTCTCTCTTCCTCCTTTTCATCATCGGTGAGGCTCCTCCCCATCCGATCGGCATCACCTCTCATCGCCCCTCCTCCCCCCGTGGCCGGCGTCGACCCTCCTCCCCCCCCCCCGATCGACATCGCCCCTCCACCCCCCCGATCGACGTCACCCCTCCTTCCCCCTCGACTAGCACTGCCCCTCCTTCCCCCTCCCTCTTCGACCCCCCCATTCTTGGCTGCCCCCTTTCTGCCACCCGCCACCCCATCCGGCCCCACCCCTCCATCCGACCCTCCCTCGACCCCAGCAAAATCCCCCACCGACGAACCTCCATCCGATCCTCCCTCGGCCCCCCGTGAAACTCCTCCTCTAACAAATCCCCATCCGACCCTCCCTCAGCCCCCAATAAAACTCTCCTCTAGCGAAACCCCCCCTACACCCTCGCTCAGCCCCCTGCGAAAATCCCACCCCTCCGCCCCTCCATCCGACCATCCCTCGGTCCCCAGCGAACCCCCCTCCGATGAACCCCTATCCGACCTTCCTTCGGCTCCCGCGAAATCTCACCCTCCCACCACCACCACTATTCTGACCCTCCCCCGATTGAGTGCAAAGCCTCCTTCGGCCTCCTCGTCACTATGCCCCCTCCCCGGGTCCCCCATCCCCGACCGTCCCTACTCTCTCTCTCTTTTTTCTCTTTTTCTCTCTTTTCTATCTCACTATCTTGCTTTTATTTTGTAGATTACCTCTAATGCCATCGTCCTCCCCTAGTATCGTCGTCGACGACCCTCGAAGCTTTCGATGCGACCCACTCTCTATAGCCATAGATTTTTTTTTAATTTTATAATATTATTTATTAATTATGTATATTTATAATAATTTATAAAATATTTATAATAAATATTATAAATATTTATTATAAATATTATAATTATCTGCATGTCATAGTTTTTAGGTTGTGCCATGTCGACGACTGTAGACTAGATCGGGTTGGGTTCAGATCGAAACCTGGATATTTAAATCCGGATCCAATTTTAATTACTAGTATCAGATCCGAATTCAAATATCCGATGGATCTGTACTTGAGAGAGGAAGGAAAGGATCCGACCTCACCGCCATCATTGGAAGGGAGGGGGTCCGGCCTCGCCGCCATCATTAGGAGGGAGGGGGTCCAACCTCGTCGATGAGAAAGATCAAGAGAGGGAAGAGTGGGAGATCGAGAGAGCGAGAGAGGGAGGGAGGGGGTCCGGCCTCATCGACATCACTGAAAGAAATGGGGTCCGGCCTTACCGGCGAGGGATATCGAGAGAGTGAGAGAGGGAGGGATGGGGTCCGGTCTCATCAGTGAGGGAGATTGAGAGAGGGAGAGAGGAAGATCGAGAGATAAAAAAGCTGAAAGAGAGGGGTTCGGCCTTGCCACCATCGTCGGTAAGAGAGATTGAGAGAGGGAGAGAGGGAGTGATCGAGGAGATGGCACACAGTCGAGTCTGCTCGGATATGCAGCCAAGCTAGCTTGAGCAATGATCGAGCTGGCTGGGGGAGGACCCTAGCCGGATGTCTCAAGCATAGAGCCGACTGTCTCAGGTATGAAGTCGGCTTGACTTTCGAACGAATAGAATTTGATATGTCATGATGTTATATTGATTAATGTTCATTAACATTGTAGGTCACGATGGCATCGAAACATCATTTAGCTTTCACCCCTACCTCTTGATGGGTTACGCATAGTTTTGCATCCGAGGAGCAGTCGGAGCATACTTCATCCACCTTGACATCAGCTGCTCAAAGATCTTCACCATCGGCATCTACTCCATCGATGGCATTTAGTCTACCGATAGCTGAGCCTCTATCGTCGTAGGCATCTGAGTGTATGTTTTTATTATATTAGCATAACTTTATTTTTTATATAGTATTTGTACACTTATATATTTATATAACATATTTGCATTGCAGGTGTATCATCCAGCTGGACATTTTATGGTCCCACACGTATGGTACACGTATGGAACCACCAGCATCAGATGATGGTACAGTATGATATGGAGGAGATGCCGGTAGGGGAGACCATGTGGGAGATGCATTCCTTTTTTGGAGTGTTGTGAGGCAGTCAGACATCATTTCCGTAGAGCCCAGAGACTGGTGTTTGATAGATGCTGCCATTAGGGATCGGATATTGGAGGAGATATGGATAAGTATATGCATCTTAATTATATTTATGCATTTTATATGTTTACACTATATATATTTGATTAGAATAATTTTATAACTAATTTTTGATAAATTTATGTAGAGGAGGTACGACTTTTTTGATCATGAGAGGACTCGAGATGTTCGACTAAAGAATATTGAGAAGTTGTACCGGGGTTACAAGGTCAAGCTCCATAGAGGATGGCTCGAGCATCGATGAAACACTCCAGAGGAGCTTGTTCCTTGGATACAGGACTGTCCTCTGAGTTGGTGGGAGAGGATGGTTAGACACTGGAGGAGTCAGGAGTTCGAGATAAAATTTTTAATTTTTAAATTTTTTAATATACTTAAAATTTTATTTAAATATTTATTATTTATTTGAATACTTGTTAGACTACCTTCCATCAGAATCGAAAGAACTGTGCAGCTCAGGAGTATACGCAAACTCTAGGCCGCGAGTCTATGGCCAGTCATGTGCATAGAGAGGTAATTGATTCTAAATCTTACTAGATAAATTAAATTCATATTTTTTATCATCTTTTTGATAAATTTATTCTTTATTATAGCTGATGAGAGATGGAGTGATGTCCAACCATAGTGAGATCTTTTGATCCAGCCGCATGGATAAGATGGGTAGGTCGATGAACGTCGTGATCAGGCATATTTTTATAAGTATTAAATATATTAGTATATATGATTAGTATTATAGTATTTTTTATAAAATTTTATTTCTATTTATAATTACAAGATCATTTAGATACGCTCGTGAGTGAGAGCTCGGATACCTTTGGGCCCCATGACCATCTATCTTAAATCTTGGGGCCTGAGCACTCTGGGAGGATCCGATGAAGGTCTAAACATACGCCGATGAGCTACTAGTCTAAGACGAGCGTCTCCTCATAGACTTTCAATGTCGACAGCTGGAAGGAGCTTACGGAGGTGTTGGCATGGGCAGATCATGCTGCGATGCGGACAGATAGGGCTGAGGAGCATGCATCTCATCTGAAGGGCATCGTGAGAGACATGATGTCGACGCTCAGTGCGTATTTTGGAGTTATGGACTTTGAGAATATATTGGTCCGTATTCCAGCTTCAGCTCCAGCTTCAATTCCAGCTCCAACTCCAACTCCGGCTCTGACTTCAACTCCAGCTCTGGCTTCCGACGACGACGACAATGTAAATTTAGGAGATTTTTGATATATTTTATTTTTTTAAAAGATATTATAATAAATTTTATTCGATAATAAAATTTTAGCATTTTAGGATAATTTTTATGTTTATTATATTTTCTTGTGTTATATATTTATATTTATCAGATAAAATATATAAAAAAAATAAAAAATTTATTTTTTTTAATTATTCAAGATCTACGATAGTGGTTACAAACCATTGTCGTAGCCCTTTTTTATAGTAGTGATTTAATTTTTGAAGACTTTGTTGACTAGTCTTTGATAGGTGGCTTCGACATTTTTAAGATCGAAAGGCATGACTTTGTAGCAATACAAGGCTTTAAAGGTGATAAATACCATCTTCTCCTCATCTTCAAGTGCTATCCAAATTTGATTGTAGCTAGAGAAGACATCCATATAACTTAGTAGTTAATGGCCTGATATGGCATCAACTAGTTGATCAATCCAATAAAGTGAAAAGCTGTCTTTGGGACAAGCTTTGTTTAAATTGGTGTAGTTGATACATATCTATCATTTGCTATTAGATTTCTTAACCATGACGATATTCGTGAGCGAATCATGATAGATTGCCTCACGAATGTAGTCGGCTGCAAACAACTTATCAACTTTTTCATCGATGGCTTTCTATCGCTCGAAAGTAAAACTTCTTTTCTTTTGTCTCATCAACTTGCACTTGGCATCAATATTTAGTTGATGGACAATCACATCAGGAGAATTGCCTGGCATGTCTGAGGTAGATCAGGTGAAGACATGTATGTTCTTTCTTAGGAAGATGACAAGTTTCTCCCACAGTTCATCACTTAATAAAGAACTAATTTGGATGATTTTAGTCGGGTCTTCATCATTGAGGGGTACCAATATGAGTTGCTCTATGAGTTCTTCTAGACTTTCTTCTTCTCTCTAGTCCAGTTCACTGATAGGAAGAGCTTCAATTGGCTTTATTCTTTGATTATAATTAAGTAACATTATCAGACCAACTGTTGATCTCGTCTCTTCTCTCCAGTCTCATTCATCATCGAGAAGTGTACAAGTAGATGATATGTTGAAACAATCGCTCGAAATGCATTTAGTTCGAATCATCCCAAAATAACATTGTAGGTAGAAGGGACTCAAACTATGAGAAAATTGAGTTGCACGGTTGATTGTCGAGATGGTTATTCAGTAGTAATAGGGAGTTCTATTTCTCCTACTTTGATTGAGTCATCGGTGAACTGAATTAGGAGGATGTTAATTAGTTTTAGTTGGTCAGTAGAAAGTCGCATTCGGAAGAAAATATTGTAGAAAATCACATCAATAGAGCTTCTATTATCAACAAGACATCGTTTTATATCATAGTTAGTTATTGTCATAGATACAACAATAGCATTGTTATGAGGAGTTTGGACTCCTCGCGAATCTTCTTCAGAGAAAACAATGTTGTCATTTTCTTGCTGACATTTGGAGGAGCCTTTTGAATCGTCTGCCTCCCATAGTCTCAATCCAGTCGACATCATACTGATCACGCCCGTCGTAGGTTGAGCATGATGTTTCTTACTCGGGATGCGACTATGGTGGATTAGCAGGCAGCTGTGCAGGTCAGTCTTGCAGGTATTTTTCAAGATACCTCCATCTTATCAAGACCTCTATCTTATTCTTTAGCTGAATGTACTTTTTGGTATCATGATCATGATCATGATGGAATCGAAGTAGAGCTTTTTATCCCAAAATGATAGCCGTGATTTCATTGGTTGGGGTCGTCGAAGCTAGTTGTCCCCCTCTATCTCTATAAGGATCTGTGCACGAGGAGCAATTAGAGGGGTGTAAGAGTTATACTTGTTGCCAAAGTTTTTAGGCTTCGGACTTCATCGAAAAGGTGGAACCTCCCTCTCAGCATGGATTTGGCTGGGCCCCATGGAGGTTCCTTCTGTCATTTTCTTCTGACCTATGCCCTTGGATTGGCACTAGTCAGTTGCAGCTTCCTCGGCATGAATGTATTTTTACGCATGCTTGAGGAGTTCAGCATACATCCAGAGAAACATTTTGTCTAGAGAGCAAGTAAACCTGAAACTCCGCAATCCCTACTTCATGGCCACCATGGCCATTGACTTATTGAGGTCTTGGACCTCCAAGGTGGTGGCATTAAAACATGCCACAAAATCTCATAGTAATTCTCTATCTTGCTATCTGATGAAGAAAAGATTATCAGAAGTTCATGGTATTCTTCGGTTGGTGCTGAAATGCTCTACAAAATGTTGTTCGAACTATTCGAATGAATGGATACTTCTGGTTAAAGTTTGAAGTATCATGTTCAAGTAGTTTTCGGAGAGTGGCTGGAAAAGCAATGCAGAGGAGGGCATCAGATGCCCCTAAATGAGCATAAAAATCTTATAACTCGCAAGGTGGTCGAGTGGATCAGCGTAGCCATCATATGGCTCCATCTATGGCATCTTGAACCGACTAAAAATTGATTCATCAATGATATATCGAGAGAAAGGTGGATAGGTACTGATGTCATACTCGCCGATAGGATCCCAACTATTTATTTGGAGTTGATCTAACCGACGATAAAGCTCCTTCAATTTTCAATCATATTCATCCAAGCACTACTAAGATTCATCAGGATGCTTGGAGTCGCCTAGGGTAGATCCTTCCCTGGATGAACTTGATGGTGATCATGGCCTCTTCTCCTTTAGTGAGGCTCATCAAGGGGAAGGAGCCTGGCGATCACCAAACTGGTACATGGAGCATGTGGAAAATCAAAAAGTGATGACAGTCAAACAAGTTGATGATTTATCCGATACGAATAACATGTTGAGTGAAAGGATGGAGAATGGGGCCAGTGGCTATGCTGGGAGGGCACATCACGCAGCGCCACCTCCTCTGGTCGCCGCTACTACTATTGCTAGAGGTTGTGGATAGCTTCTGTCAGAGTTTTCATTTACTATACTAAAGCAGCAAGTTGCTATTGCTCTGCAATTATCGCCGATGATGAAGCATTAGGTTCTCTAAGGGCCGCTGATGTTGCTTAATATTGCAATGAGTATCGTGCTGAGGTAGTAGAAGTATTTTGTGCCCTTGTCTTGGCCATCATGATAGTTGGAAGGATATTTCTTTCTCCCCCACCTGGTACATCAAACTCTTACAGCCTGCCTTCAGTGAATTAGTCGATGGGAAGCTGAGTTGTTGTGCCTGAATGATAAACAACAGAAAACCTACGAAAGAAAATCCTTTTGCTAGAAATTATCCGGCGGGGATCATTCGATGTTTAAGTTAGCTGGAGAAAGAGAACAGCTAAAAAGAAACAAAGACAAGAGCGAAAGCTTTTAATTTAAAAAGCTTATCAGGTCCCCTTTTGCTTACTGGTATTTATAGGATAAAAAATGCAGTTACTGTATAACTCTCATCCCTAAATTTTCGAGACATAGGAGTATAGCATTTAGTAGGCAGTGATCTCATTAAATGTCATTAAGACTAAGTAATAGGCCGCTCATAGGTGACTATTGCACATCATATTTATAGGTAGTTAATACTCCTGTTGAATAACCATCGTCGATTTGAATAGTTGGTAGAGCTCCGAGAAAGTAGTTGATTAGACACTAAACGTCACTGGAAAATGGTCTACTGAGTATCTCCAAAAAATCATGGGTTGTGTGTCGAACCAAGTTGGTTAGATGCCAACTTGGTTGGGCTTGCAGTATTTAGTCAATGGAGTCCTATCAATCTTAGTCGATGGAGCCTTCTCAATTCTAATTGAACACTGATTAGATCAGAGCTTATCAATCCAAGTTGGGCTGGATCATAGCAACTTATCCAACATATAGACATGAAAGATCCAACCATCATGGCCTTAGTCAGTTGGGAGGTGAGGAAGAAGAATAGCCGGCAAAGTGACGAGAATCCACCCCCACAAATTATATCTTTTGCATGAAGGAATGATTCAATTGTAAGAACCTACCATTAGATTATCTATTACACAAATCTCAAAGCATTCTAAACTCCATCCATCGGCTTGTGGAGATCTTAAAGTGAGTGGATGATCCAATGGTGGATTATTCTTTGACACAAAAGAGACAACCCAAAGTCCTTCTGGTTGTAGATGTTACATAAAACATTCCAATCTTTCGTCGAGGAAAGTTCTAGAGAATGGCAACCTGAGAAGAGTTTTTCTATAAGAAAATCTTGCAGTTTCTCTCATTCCAAATTAAGCACCCAACAAAGGTCGAGGACCCGTTGGTCCCAATCAATTCCTTCTAGACTTTATCACTTCTGAAGATACTCCCCAAAGTCAACTTGCTTGATACCTTGCAGATGTGGAAGCAAAAGTCAAGGATGCCTCAAGCAAAAAAACAATTTGAGATCTAGATTGTTAAAAAACATATGGCAGGACCAAAAGAAGGCCTCTCTTACCTCTAATTGGATCCAAAATTTTCTAAAATTATTAAAAAAATAATTTTTTAGTTTATAATAATTTATAAAAGTAAGAAAATAAAGAAGATAACTTAGAAAATTATAGCCAGACTTGAATCTAAACTAAATGAAGAAGCAAAAAAGAACTAGAAAGGACAACTTATTGAATTTTCACCATTTGACTCCATTGTTTTGACAATAGTTGCATTTATCTTATCTCGACCTTCCCATGTCTCTATCAACATTGCATCAACTTCATACCGAGCCTTTGGAAATTGCACCAAAAGAAAAAGAAACTGGCCTTCGAATTGCATGAAGGTTATTATTAGATTTGCACATAGAAGACAAAGCCCCACCACCTAGAACTCTCACAATGAGGCACAAATGTTCACTACTCGCTATTATTAAAAAGAAGGGAATACAATGGATTTTTATGTTCTAGAGCCTTACATTAACAGAAACTCATGAAACTGCTAGAACTCAGTGTGGACTTAAAAAATTACAAAAGAAAGCTTTTAGAAACAAAATCTTTGCTTAGAGGATGATTTGAATGCTAAAGATTAACAGATAATAACCTAACTACCATTGGTTGAGTACAGGCAGCGCACAACATACTGTCTAATGACTCAGATCGACTGACAAGGTTTCTTCTGTCCATGCTATATCCTTGATGGGCTTGTTACCATCCACATCCTAAGGAAAATAAATTTTGCTATCGATTCATAATCTCAAACTATATTTAACTTTGTCATTTGCCCTCCGGTTGATGTAATTCAACTTGCATCAGAATGCTTACTTGACAATAGTGATGACACTTGAAGTATCATGCAGAAATTCTATTTGTGTTAGTTTTGATAAAATTATTGTTACCTGCCAAACTTCCTAGCACTATAAATATCTAAGCTCCTTGGAAACTTGTGAGTTAAATGCCTCCACATATTTATACTAGCTAGACCATCAATTTAGGCTCTCTAGGGATCACTATTGATACTTTAGTTATCCGATTGGAAAGAAGAAAGATTTTTTTCAACTAACTCAACTCGGTTATCTAAAAAAAGTTAAAAAAGAGAATAATTTCAAAAATAGAGTTTTATTGATTGGTTTAAAATCGAGGTATATAGTCTCTATTTATAATAGTGAAGTCTGTCCTTATATAATTTGAGTGAGATTTTTCTTCATAGTTTCTAAAAGGACAACGAGATCTAGCCTTCCATAATTCGATTGGGTTCCTTTGCCTAGTTTCCAGAGGATCTTTTTTAACCAAAATAAATGTCTACTACAAATAAATCTAAAAAAGCTAAAATTTTTCAAAAGATAGATTTCAACATCTGCATCACTGTATCTTTTATTGTTCCATCGAATTCTTCTCGATTTAAAAGGCATCCAATTAAAATTTTAATTGAAAAGAAAACTTTCAATTTGATCGGTCCGTTTTAGATCTCAAAAGATAGAATTTGAGCCTGGTCACTATGGGCCCCTAAAAGATGGTGCATCATAGTGTAGATCTCGAAAAACATCATGATTTTTTTAAAAAAATTAGACAGTAGATGATTTATGAGTTATAGTCTTCAAAAATTTAGCTTACGACTTTGCTTCTTAATATGGTGGATCTTGCTCCTATACCTTATCCAGCTTTGCTTGTAGTAACTAAAGTGGTTCAAATCGAGTCCCTCTTAGATCATTTGGTGATGCTACTTTGACCTGTCACGGCCTTTTAAGTAGTAGTTTTTCTAACTTGCTCCAACCTCCTAGCATGAAAAATTGGCTTTTAACAAATTGCATTAGATGTCCTAATAGGCTGACTTCTTTCTGTGCCCCTTGATCAGATGAACCATAAGTTTCGTATGAACTGCATACTACCAACCATCCAAATATTCTTGAGTTAAGCCAGACTCAAAAGCCAAATGACAAGCACTATCAAAAATATACCAAATGTGCGCTTACCGCTGTCATACCCTGGCCATCGATTCATAGCCTTGGACTGTACCAATATAGTTTCTGTATTTTGGTAATAACTTTGTTATTCGACCTTTTATCGATGCAATTCAATTTATGCTAGAAAGTTGAGTTGATAAGGGATGTGATCAAACAGTTTCATGCTAAAATTCTGGCTGTTTATATTTTTGATAAATATTTTAATTTTCTATTAAATGCAAAACCTTCTAGTGCCGCGAATATTTAAGCTCTTTAAGTACATATAAGAGAAGCTTTTCCACAAATTCATGCTAGACTATCAATTTGGACCATCCAGGAGTCACCATTGATGCTTTAATACTACTATATATATACTTTAGCCTCGGCATAAGTTGTAAGACCGGCCTTTTTCTCGAATCCTAGTTTTAGGCCGTGGTCTTGTCATGACCATCAATTAACTCTTTACCTTTTACTCCGAAGTCCTAGTTTTCGGCCTTAGACCTTCAAATAGAGGTAGGAGCTCATCAGCAATCCAGTTTAACGAAAAATAGCACAGGTCCCTGCGGAACTCCTACGGCACCACATCTAAGATGGACGGACATGTAAGAGTGCAAGCTCTGCGATGCACACCATTTATTTTAATATGTAAACTTCAATCTGATATTCTAGATGTATACTTTAATCAAGAACATCATAAATTTAGGATCATAAGAAAATTTTATAATCTTCATAAAATATACCTGATGTAGAAGGATTCAACGCAAAAGAAAAAAAAGATATCTTTTCTATCTAAAAATCGATTTCTTTTCCTTCTCTTGTTCTTTATATCATAGCTATAATGATGGATTCTATAATAACCTTTATGGGCAGGGATAGAAACTCTATTTATAGACTTTTATCAGTACTCTCATCATCTAAATTCTATTTGAATTCAGGTTGATCATTATCCAAATTCAAATAGTAGAGTTCATGATAAATTGATCACTTAATCGAAACATTATCTAAGATGGTAGCCATCCTTATTGTGATGGATACTATGATGCCGCACATGAACCACATCCTATAATGCCCCGCAAACATCACAGAGGATCTACGTTCAATAGAAAATCCCCCACACATATATAGATGATCGATCCCTAAAAGGATGTGTTTGATTAGCCATTAAAAAAATTTTTTTTTTTGCTTTTTGATTTTTAAAAAGTAAAAATCAAAGAGCAATGTTTGATAACACTATAAAAAATAAAAAATTAAAATAAAAAAATTAAAATAATTACTTTATATGTAAAGCAAGAATTTTTTATTTTTTACTTTTTGCTTTATATATTGTTGTGGATCTGTACTTCATCCTCTGCTGCCACATCGTCGCCTTAAGTCGATCTATGAAAGATTGATGCTTATCAGGTTATAAATATACGGTGAATATGAAGATCATCATGTACGACCTACTAAATCGGTAGTGATTCCTACTCCTCAGTCCAATTCTGATTTACCTCATTCCATGATGATTTACCATAGCTCATACATTGCCGACCAATCCCCGAACGACCTACCATAGCTCATACATTGCCGACCTCATCCCATAACGACCTACCATAGCTCATCTATTGCCGACAAATCCTCGGACAACCTATCATAGCTCATACATTGCCGACCAAACCTCGGATGACCTACCATAGCTCATACATTGCCAACCAATCTTCGACGACCTACTTTAGCTTATATATTTTCGATCAATCTCCAAAAATGATCTACAATAGATCAGATTATGATGACCTACTATAGCTCGCCTATGGACGAGCTATCTTCACTTCCCCCAAAATGTTCTCTCCAAATTGATTAGTGACGAGCTATTCCTATTCTATCTATTATAGCTCATCCATTGATAAGTCATCCTCCACCAACCTCGTCTCCAAGCAACCTATTATTGCTTGTACACGTCCGACCATCTTTTAAAGATCCAAGTCAAACACCACCTTTAGCTAATTAGTTTTGGTTATAGGCAATGTGTTATAGTTCATCATTTATCGAGCTATTTCTCGACAACCTATTATATGTCATATGCGTCCGATCAATCTTCGATGATAATAACCTATCATAAATCAGATTATGGTGATTTATTGTAGCTCATCAAAGGATAAGCTACCCTCACTTTTTTAGAATGGTCTTTTTTGGATTGACGAGTTGTGAGCTATTCATATTCCGATGATCTATTATAGATCATCTTTTATCAAACTATCTCTAGTTCCTATAGATTTGTTTCTTTTTGGGAAAGTCTAAGTAAGCAAGGAGCCCTTCTCAATTCGGCCTATCAAAGAAGGAAAGAAATTTTCCAAATTAATCTAAAGTGATAAATCTGGAAGGTCGTTAGAGTCTGAAATGAATACGACTCTAATTCTTTTTCTATAAATAAAGGAGCTCCGGGATCCTCAAGATATGCATTCAATTCGATGCTTTCTTCTCTCTTTGTTCTCCAGTCTCCTAACTTGAGCGTCGGAGGATCTTCACCAAAGAAATCTCTAGTGAAGACTTCTGTGCAGGAGATCAGATGAAGCTCCAGTAGCAGTTTTTCCTCGACCATAGATACCTCGACGGCCGACCTCAGGCGGAGAGATTAGGAGCAACACTTGGCACTAGAAGAAGGGCCCTCGATTGATTTCGAGGCCCAATTTTAAGAGAAGAAAGCTCGTCACTAGTCATCATGAAGACTCGAAGGGGAGTATCAAACATGGCTCAGCATTCAAGTGACCGACGAACCAACAACATCCAACCGACCAATGCACCACCAACATCGATCTAGGAGAACCCACTAGTAGCACCAGCAATCTCGCAGGAACAATACGACACCCTTGTTCAGCATGTACAAGCTCTCTCAGCCGCTGTAACAAGAATGCAGCGAGATAACGAACCTCATTCGACCGATAAAAATTATAGAATAGTTCATGGAAGATTGGCAAGTCAGCATCTCTAAAGCCCAAGGATCAGGTCTAGCCGTCATAGCCGACTTATCAGTCCTCCTCACCACAGACTTGGGCGATCACCTACCCCCATTTCTAGAAGAGACTCTACTCCAGACCATGCAACTCCTTGGCACCAAACTACTCGAGAAGGTAGTGTGGAGAAAAGGCTCCAAGAGATGCAACAGCGAATAAATGTGTTGCAGGAGCCAAAGTAGCAAGAGGATGACTTAGGGTTCAACATCAATCCTCCATTCACCCAAAAGATTATGGATGAGCCTCTGCCTCTATGGTTTAAAATATCCCAAATAGAGCCCTATGATGGAATGGCTGACCCCATAGATCATCTGGATAGTTTCCAAACTCTTATGCTCTTGTAAGGAGCTAATGATGCAATTCTATGCAAAGCTTTTTCTTTGACTTTGAGAAAGGTTGCTCGACATTGGTATTCAAATCTATAGCCGGGTTCCATGGATTCCTTCTATCAACTAAGCCACTTATTCATCACTCATTTTGTCAGCAGTCATTGACAATGTCGTAACTCGGATTCCTAGTAAGCATCAAGTAGCAGGAGAACGAGCCCCTTCGGGAGTACATCAATCGCTTCAATACAGCTACTCTGGAGGTCCAAAATTTGGATCAGTCAGTTGTCATGACAGCATTGAAGGTCGGGCTTCTTCAGAATGATCTTCTTTTCTCTCTTAATTTGGACTATCCCAAGGACTTCACCGAGATGTTGGAGCAGGCGGAAAGATATGCCCAAGCCAAGGAAACCTGGGATCAGCAAAGAGGTGACCTTGGTAGTGGATCACAGTCGGCCCTAAAGCAGGAGAAGAAAGACACCGGCATGCGCAACATCGGTGTGAGGAACCACAGCCTCGCTATTCATAGACTCCATCTTAGGGCAACTGACCTACGTCTCCTACAACATAGCGCCAACCTCGGACCCCATCGTAGAGATTTCATTATTTCACTCCACTCAACACCCCTCAATCTCAGATCTTAATGGAGATAGAACATCAAGAAGAGCTCCCCTGGTCGAAGAGGATGGTTGCTCCAGCATGAATAAGAAATCTATGAAAATATTGTAGATATCACCACAATCACAGGCATGATATAGAGGAATGCAAATAGCTCATGGATGGGATAGAAGCGCTCATCCGACGTGGGTAGCTTCAGCACTATGTTGATGAATGACTGATCCCAGCAAACCCATGCAGTGAGTCTCCTTAGCAAGAAGACTTCCATAGAGACCAACCAATAGTAGGCAAGATCTGAATAATCTATGGGGGTTAGCTCGGCCATGGCACCTCAAGTCTGAGCTGAGCTGAAATTTCTCGCCCGACCAAATGATCAAAGCCGACATCAAACTAGGAAGGCCCATACCATATTGCTAAAATAGTTCGATCGGGAGTCTATCATCTTTGTCAACTAGATGGGATCCTGATTTTTAGAATTGAGAGTGCCAACAATTTACATATCCACCATCCTTGAATTGTATTTTTTATTTAAAATTGATAACTGAGAATTTTCTTTGTATAGCCAAGTGTTCTTTTGAGAAAACATGTGCTCCTCGGCCATGGTCGAGGATCGAAACGTGTTCTCCATGCAGTTCTCTAAAACATACGCTCCTCGACCACAGTCGAGGATCGAAATATGTTCTCTATACAGTTCTTCAAAACATGTGCTCCTCGATCACGATCGAGGATCGGAACATGTTCTCCATGCGGTTCTCCAAAACATGCACTCCTCAGCCATGGTCGAGGATCGGAACATGTTCTCCATGCAGTTCTCCAAAACACGTGCTCTTCAACTACTATCCAAGATCAAAACATGTTCTCCATGTGGTTCCCCAAAATATGAGCTTCTCGACCACGGTCGAGGATCGAAACATGTTCTCCATGTAGTTCTCCAAAATATGCGCTCCTTGACCACGATCGAGAATCGGAACGTGTTCTCCATGCTATTCTCCAAAACATGCGCTCCTCGGCCACAGTCGAGGATCAAAACATATTCTCCATGCAATTCTCTAAACTACATGCTCTTCAACCATGGTCGAGGATCGAAATGTGTTCTCCAAACAGTTCTCCAAAACACGTGCTCATTAGCCATGGTCAAGGATCGGAAACGTGTTCTCCATGCAGTTCTCCAAAACATGTGCTCCTCGACGCGACCACAAGGATCAAAGGATCAAATATGTTTTCCATGCAGTTCTCCAAAACACGCAGCTCCTCGACCATGGTTGAGGATCGGAACATGTTCTCCATGCGATTCTCCAAAACATGCGCTCCTCGGCTATGGTTGAGAATCAGAACCTGTTCTCTATAGAGTTCTCCAAAACATACGCTCCTCGACCACGGTCAAAAATTGAAACATGTTCTCCATGTAGTTCTCCAAAATATGCGCTCCTCGATCATGATTGAGGATCAGAATGGTTCTCCATGTGATTCTCCAAAACACGTGCTCTTCGACCATGGTCGAGGATCAGAACGTGTTCTCCATGCAGTTCTCCAAAACATGTGCTTCTCGACCACGATCGAGAATCGAAACATGTTCTCCATGCTGTTCTCCAAAACATGCTCCTTGGCCATGGTTGAGGATCGAAACATGTTCTCCATGAGATTCTCTAAAACATGTGCTCTTCAGCCACGATCGAGGATCGGAACGTATTCTCCATGTAGTTCTCCAAAACATGCGCTCCTCGACCACGGTCAAGGATTAGAACATGTTCTCCATGTAGTTCTCCAAAATGTGCTCCTCGGCCATGGTTGAGGATTGAAACGTGTTCTCCATGTCGTTGTCCAAAACATGCACTCCTAGGCCATGATCGAGGGTCAGAACGTGTTCGCCATGCGGATCTCCATCGTACGCTCCTCGACCATGATTGAGGATCGAAACATGCTCTCTTCATATGATCCTTATCAAGTGCTCCATGGACACAATTGAGGAACGATACGCATCTCCACCTAGTCTCCAATGGGCACTCTTCGATCACAACCAAGGATTGGACGACTCGACAAGATCAGCCTTAGCCTAGGATAAGTACTCTCTTCGACTGACCTACTGAAAGCTCGACCTCGAGAGTGGGAGGCATCGATTGTGGATCTGTACTTCATCCTCGGCTACCTCATCATCACCTTAAGCCGATCTATGGGAGATTGATGCTTATTAGGTTATGAATATATGGTGAATATTAAGATCGTTAGGTACGACCTACTAAATCGATAGTGGTCCCTACTCCTTAGCCCAATCCTAATTCATCTCACCCATGACTACCTACCATAGCTCATACGTTGTCGACCAATCCTCAGACGATTTACCATAGCTCATACATTATCAACCTCTTCCCATAACGACCTACCATAGCTCATACATGAAGGAAAATCCTGATTTCTCGGATCAGGTTCGTTTAGATCTGATCAGATCAAGAGATATATTTTAAAAAAAAAAAATTTATCTAAATCAGATCTAAAATATTTTAGATCTGATTCTTATTATTTTAATAATTAAAATAAATTTAGATAAATTAAATCAAATTTAATTTATCTTGAAGTTGGTAATCCTATTATCCATTGATGATCCTATAAGCAGTGGAAGGTTCTAGATCTAGCCATGCAAGAGCCTGGCCTCTATTGGTATTTACTTGGACTGGATCTAAAGATTCTCTTCTTCTCTATCACGTCTCCAAATATCAAATCTGGATCTGATCTGGAGGGTCTTCAAAACTCCTTTTGAAGATCAGCAGTTATCCTTTGCAGCAGTGCAGCCTTCTAGCTTTCAGTCGCCTTTCTCTCATCTAGATTGCACCAACCAAGGTCCCAAACACCTTTGGGCGTGGAGAGGAGAGGGAGAAGTTGGCATGGAGGAGGAAGAGGGAGGAGGCCTTGGGCGTGGGAAATTTTCTCAATCAGATTTTTACTTGAGTTGGGCGCAGGGTCTTATTTATAGACTATCTGTGATCCAACTCCTCTTCTTCCCAACCATCACAACTCTTTATGAAATCAGATCTAAATCTAATTGATGAAAATAGAGTCCCTTGGATTCCTCCTTAGATGGCGCCTAAGATCAGTCAAAGTTGGTTCTTAGGAGAACTCTAATCGAAATCCAAAAAGGAGATGGAGTCCCTATCCAACAGGGACTCCTAGGTGCCTCCAACTTGGGCACACGCCAAGGGTGGCGTACGCCCTCCTCCTTGCCAGATTCTGGCAGGGGACAAGCTCCCATCAGCCCTCCAATAGGTGCGTGACACATGGACAGAAGTCAAAGTATCTATGGTCAACATTTGACCAGTCAAAGGTCAACTTTTGACCAAAGTCAAAGGATGAAAAATGGTAGGTGATCAAAAATGGCAGGTAATGTCTTACAAAATAAGACAATCTTTCTGACTTGGACAAGCTCCAGTCAGACCAAGTGAAGGCCTCTGATCGAGCACAAACTTCTTTAGCTCAGTCAAGATAACTTATTTATGATAGTAAAAGAAGAACGTTAGATTCAATCGAGTACTAGCACGATTTCTTTGAACCTAATTGAATCTCATTCAGATCAATTGAACTGGATCAGTTCAATTGATGATCACCAGATTCAAATCCTTATTTGTGTGACCCAATTAGGTTCAATTTTGTATGGTAATGGGATATGTCATGATCTCTATCATCGACATCATTGAAACTCCTTTCGATGGATCAGAACTCTTCTGATTCGAATAGTTAGAATGAATCGATCATCTAAATCATTCTAATTACTTCAAAAATCCACCAGTGACACCTAGCAGTAATATGGTGGCAATCCATCAGAGCTGAATGCAAACTCTTGGTGTAGCTACCTGTGTGATTAAGTTCTTCTATCTTGAGCCCGATCAGATTAGGGTTAAGGTGAACTCGTCAAAACCCTAGTTTCTGTCATATGATGTAATCATTCGATTCAAGTTCGATATGAAACCTAAATAGAAACTCTTTCTATTATTTCACTCTACCATGGCCATGGCTTCTGGACTTGATTCTCATGATCATCATAGGACTGCTCCTCTACCACCGAGGTAGATAGATTCCATCTTGATGCTATCCAGTTCCTACAATGAACATGCTATAGCCAACATACACCTCAGGATTACTAAATGGCTAGGAGATCGAGTAATGGTGTAGTCAAAACTATAATACCCTCAAGGTAACTACTGATGCACCTTAGGTCAAAGAAACAGACCACACTACTGCAATCAAGTCAGTCATGACGAGAAGGTAGACTCCCTAATGACTACTCGAGATGGTCATGCTCAATGCCTCATTCTCTAATGATACCTAACTCTCGCTCCGGTGTCTCCACACGTAGACTCAAGACTCATCTACTAAAAAAAGCGATTGTACACCAACCTTCC
Source organism: Cocos nucifera (assembly GCA_006176705.1). Classification (NCBI taxonomy): domain Eukaryota; kingdom Viridiplantae; phylum Streptophyta; class Magnoliopsida; order Arecales; family Arecaceae; genus Cocos; species Cocos nucifera. Next base: position 3,766 of record QRFJ01003719.1, on the reverse strand, counting down.
GGTATCAATCACCCATCCTCGTGGATGATCCTATGGTCGAGGAGCATTTTATGAGTTAAATAATGATTATTCATATCTATATTTCAACTCTTGAAAATATGAATTATCATTATCATTAACTCAAAGGAGTATCAACAGACACTAAATACACATATGTGATAGAAAATAATCCATTTATTGATATTAGTCAAAATTATAATTTGACCTGCAGAAAGTTATTACAAGTGTCAGCCAATTTTTGGCTTCCAGGGCATATATATCTAATAATCTCCTACATTGTCCTAAAGCCAATTCGGGCACAAGTTAAAGTCCCAATCTTCTCAAAGAATGGGCTTCGCATCTTTTATTATCTCCAACGACTTTGTAAGTGGATCTGCACAAGTTGTTCCTGCCGGGAGTTTGACCTCTCTTGACCTCAAACGTAACCCTTCTTCAAGAGGTAATCACGGATGGGATGGTATCCTCGCCGTTCAATGTGCTTGAATTTCTGATGGGATCTGGCTCCTAGCAAGAGCTATGGTTGCACATTAATTGTCACAGTATAGAAGAATGGCATTCTTGATGGCATTACTTCCAAATTTCTCAGCAAACTTCTTAATTACCCAGAGATGCTTCCTTACGCAATCTCTGATGTAGCGATAATTCGGCTTCACATGGTGGCACATCTGCTATCACCAATTTGCATTGAAACTTTTCAGTTGACACACCACCGATTGCGACAAAGACTCCAACGAAGATGTCAACTTCCGATCATCTATAAATTGGACATTGGAAATCCGAGTCTGTGTAATCCCTGGACTTAGAGTTTCTCCATTACCAAAAACCAAACATCAATATCCTTAGTTTCTTGGAAGTACTATAAGGATAACATTTCAACAGAAGTCCAGTATTCTTCATCTGATTTGACTGATATCTGCTTGTGATACTCACAAGCATGCGGCTATATCAGGTCGTGTTACATAGCATGCAATACATGAGGCTTCCCTAATTGCAGAAGGCATAAGAGACTTGCTCATACGTTCTAATTTCCTCAGGTGGTGCTAGGGCACATCTTCTTGGAAAGATGAATACCATATCTGAAGGGTAAATTAATTTCCTCTTAGAGTTTTCCATAAACTAAACTCTTTTAGTACTTTCTCTATGTACATCTTCTTGTGAAAGTCCTAGCAATCCTATTCGGTCTATCCCTATAGATTCTTAATTCCTAGATAAAAGATGCTTCACCTAGGTCTTTCCATTAAAAAATTCCTTAAGAACAACCATATTTTGACTGTCGTTAACAATGGAATATCATTTCAATAAGGAGGATGTCATCCACGTACATACGAGGAAGACGACAGCGCTCGCACTAATCTTTTTGAAACACCATGGGTTTCTCTTCATTTTTTATGAAACACAAATATTTTGAGTCACATCATTGAAAACAGAGGTGTTCCAGCTCCGAGATCTTGCTTAAGTCCATATATGGAATCTTTTGCAGCTTGTAAATCTTATGATCAGTATCAACATGGAGTGAAACCTAGCGGCTGTTCCATATAGATATCTTTCTCCAAGATATCCATTCAAGAATGCCATTTTCTCATCCATTTGCCAATATTTCATAATCGAAATAGGCTGCAATGGCAAGCAATGTGCACGATGGATTTTAGATCATAGCCACGGAAAAAAAGTATTTTGATTAGTCAATGCCTTCGCATTGACATATAATCCTTTGCCACTAGTCTAGCCTTGAATGTCTCCAACATTCCCTATCTACACCAAATCTTTCTCTTGAAGATTCAATTTACACCCAATAGATACTATAATCTTCTGATGGGATCTAACCAAAGGTCCATACTTGGTTGAGTGCCTCAAAGTTAATTTCTGACTGCATTGCCTCTAGCACTTCTCGGAGTCGATATCTGATATTGCCTTCGTATAAGTTTGGGAATCTTACCAATGACCACCATTACCTACGAGGAACCATTTCTCTACTTTTCTCTGAAATAATACCTAAGTATCTTTTAAGGGGGATAGAAATTCTTTCCAATCTATTGAAGGTGGGAGGAGGTAGTATTCTTAATTGCTTCAACCTAATTTGGTTTCAGTTGGCCTTAGCTCATATTATACTTGTGAGACTGTTCTCATGCAAAGCCTTGATCTAACTTTCCAATGCGCTATCTTGAATAAACCTATTTTTCAAGAAAAAATGGCATTGTCAACTCTAAATCATATTGTGATCTTTAGAATATTAGAAATAGTAATCCTAATGACTCTTTAGGATATCCTATGAAATCAAACATTGAAGGACCTAAACTCTAAACTTGTCCACTTGTTGTTCTTGAATGAGCCGTGCAATCCCAAATTCTGAGAATGACTCACAGACTTGGTTTCTTACCGTTCCATATCTCATACGGTGTGGGTAGAAATTATTTTTAGAGAAAATCCTATCAGTAGATAAATTTGAAGTTAACAATATGTGTCTCCAAAGAAAATCAGAAAGGTCTGTGAAGCCTCATCATAGATCGGACCATATCCAAATAAGAGTCTATTTCTGCCCAATTCTAAAATCCCGGTTAAAGAGTTGAGGTGGTTCCTGGTGGAGTCCATTGAAGAGACTATACCATTTTCCTTTACGATAGTCTAGGAATTCTAGGCTAAGGTTATTCACCTCCTCGATCTGATCGAAGAAACTTAATGAACTTTTTAGTTTGTTTTCTTACTTCTGTCTGAATTCTTTGAATTTTCAAAAAGCTTTAGACTTATGTCTCATAAGATAACATACCCATAACCTAAACAGATTCATCAAGTAAAGGTAATGAAGTAGAACAAATTGGCCTCTAAATCCCGGCATCATCAAATGGGCCGCACAGCATTAGATGTAACTAGGGTAAGAAGATCTATGGTCCCTTTCCCCATGTCCAACAAAAGAAAGTTTAGTCCATTTTGGGCCTTGAAGACAAAGATTCCATAAATTGGATATGAACTCGGAAAGTCAATGGACTCAATAGCCCATTTTTCTCTAATTTGTTGATCCATCCTTCTATATATGATCTAATCTTAGGTGCTCATAGATAGCTATCATTTGGACTATCCTTAGATCGTTTGGCATTCACAATTTTGCTCGATAGTTAGAAATAGGTTACATCAAATATGTAGCTGATAAAGATCTATTAATAAGAAACGATTTGCAAATTTTAATTTCTTTCTAAAGAATGTTTTATAATGGTCCTTAAAAGAAGGTAATCACATACCTTCTAGTGCTAAGCATGAAATAGAAATCAAATTTCTGCTAGCCTGGCAAGGCACATATAAACAGTCTTTCAAACCTAAAGTCCTAAAACGCAGATGATAATGAAGAAGGGTATTGTTCCCGACGGCTACTACGCAAACTCTTGCTCATTATCGATGCATAGGATCATAATCTCCATCCTTCAGCCTCCTGCTATCCCTTAAGATCCTGCATGGAAGTGCAGATGAGCACTAGAACCAGAAGTCATGACCCAACTGGATGCAGAAGAAAATCATATAAGGTTAGACTCATACAAGCAATAACCTCCAAGAGGGCCTTCCTTCTTGTTCCTTCAGGATGGCAGGTAAAGTAGGACATTCCAACTTTCAATGGCTCATTAACTGTTCTTGAAAAAATACTTTTCTTTGACATCAGCTTCTTCTTCGGCTCTACCTTCTTTCTTCTTTGCTCCTTCCACCTTATGCTTTTTTCAGACTTCTTTTTCTCTTTTCATAAAGCTTTTTCTTTTGGAAGAGTCCAGTTTCCATAGCAAAG